>JAGDQP010044527.1:0-15877 GCA_022664845.1 Lepisma saccharinum
TCATGCCTCATGAGGTTAGAAAGGTTTTCAACAAGATGTTATTTTTATTTTGTTTGTAGCTACGTTGTTCTGAATGCCCTTAGAAACACAGAACTCAACATCTACCAAGTACCACCTTTGTCAGTTGTGAAACTTGTGACCAAAAACTGTGTTACTGTGTAAACAGAAGAGTGAAGTTACGAAAAAAAAAAAAACTCGCCTCTGTCTAAAATACGAGGAGGAGCTTGGTTTGGCCAGCGTTCCCTGTGGTTTGGAGCGACCTTGTAGAACAGAGAGGGGCGAGAAAACTCGACCATGGAGTAATAAATCATCAATCTCCTGCCATCCCACAGAACTTGGAACAAAATTGTCCTTATGTCAACACTGTCAAACTGCTAGCAGTTCATGGGGGAATCCGTGACTCTTACGAGTGGCGCCAGCTTACTGAGTATAAATGGGGAGAATGAATAATAATTACAGCGTACATAAGTTTTTCATGTACCTTGTTAAGTTCGTACTGTTAAAGTTGTAGAAAATAGTTCTAAATGAAAGACAAATTATCAGTTCAGTAATTCAAAAAAGAAAATTATCGAAAATATTAACAGCTTTTGCAGAAACAACGGTTAAAAACAAAGTCTAATTTCTCGTACACAAATAGTTAAATTTGATATGTGTATATTTATATATAATAAATTATATTATATTATCTAGAAAGGTCAAGGTTTTGTGAAGTATTTAATTTCGTAGAATAAAGTTGAAGGAAGCATATGTTTCCGTTCGATGTTAATTTCGGGCTTCATAATGTATAACTTCATGTTGATAATTTGCATAACTAATTGTTAATTATTTTATAATTAATGGGTGTATATTTTACAAAAGTCACTGCCAAGCAAACAAACGTGATCTCTTTTGATATTTGGAACAATGATCAATAGTATTACTACAATATTATCGGAAAATAAGAAACAACAACAGTCCCCTTAAGTGAAATGATTTTTGCATTTTGCGTTATGACACGACGTTTAGATTCAGTTGCGACCGTCATTCGTTGTGTTCGTCGTCTTTATTTCAGGAATTGCGATTCCAGACTACAGGTGTGGGCCCTACTAAGGTAAAGGTAACACATGTTCTTTTGCCACCCTGTAGACTTCGAAGTGAGTAAAGGCGTAGTATGAGTCACATATGAATTGATATGCGTATGATAGTTTGAGATTATTCCCAAGTATGGATTTGCGTTTTCCTTTCTTAATCTATCGCTAATCTGAACCAGCTGGTACTTCAGAGTCTGAACCGACGATCTAGTTAAAAAGATTGGAGGTGTCGCCTTATCGGCATTTCCTGCCTCGTTCTAAATTATTGTTTTTCCCAGCGATCACAAGGATCTGGAATCCTCTTTCCCAGATATTCTTAAATCTGGAAGACATTTCTGCGCCGCTCGTCTGGGGTGTAGAAAATGTTTGGAGCTAGAGTTTCGGTTAGATGCGTTGCGTGGGTACTGTAGGCTCCTGGCGACCCTATTTATATTTCTGGATTACTTTCGTGTTGCAGTTTTGACTTCACCTAGCCAGGAATTGAGTGTGTGATCTTGGTGATCGTGGGTTTGGGGCCGTTTCAGCAAGACCGGTATTTTAATAGAAGAGCGTGATGAGATAGGTAAACATAGTAAAACAAAATACATTATAACAAACCGAAACACAGGGAATGAAGGAGATAAAAACATAATTAAGGATGAAATCATAGAGAAAGTAAACAAATAAATACTTGGGAGCATACGTAACAAGCAAAAATGAGGTCACGAAAGAAATAAACTTCTAACATCGCGATTAATATCAAGGAAATTGAAAGTATGCAGAACGGTTATTCTGCCGGTAATACTTTACGGTTGTGAAAGTTGGAGTACGACCCTAGCAGATTAACATAAATTACGTGTGTTTGAAAATAAGGGTTTGAGAAAGTTATACGAGCCGAAACGGTACGAGATGACTGGAGGACACTGCGTAATGAAGACCTCTACGGACTTTACGATTCACCAGATGTAAAAATAATGAAATAGCGGCGACTAAGGTGGGCAAGTTATGTAGCTCAGATGGGGGAAAAACGAAGATTATACTCTGTCTTGGTTGGAAGGCCGAATGGAAGGAGGCCGTTGTGAAGACCGAGACGTCGTTGGGAGGACAATATTAGAAGAGATCTTCGAGAAGTAGGTATTCGTGATGAAAACGCTTGATGTTGCCCAGGATACAATCCAATTGCGAACGTTTGTTTGCGGCGATGAACTTGCGAGTTCCATAGGTCATAGAGTTAGTTTGTTATGTATAACGCAGACATAGGGTGCACAAAATGACGAATTTCCTTAGGCACACAACTGAAATAAGACTTCTATCGCTAAGCATCTTCACACAACCGCAATAAGTTTAAAATGAACCAGATTCATAGCACAGATGAAACGGTGTTGGCCAATCCTAATGTTGGTAAAATACGCAAGCATCGCCCCATCAAGAGTTATGTTGCATGCAGACGGATGTAGTTAAAAAGAAGAATAAAGTTTTTATAATCGAAATTTGTCGTGAAATTTCTGGGAACGATAGGTACCATCGTGTTAAAATTTCCTATACCTTCGCCGATGTGAAGATCAGATTTCTTTTGGAAAGTCGTTAAAATTTGAGGGGTGGTGTAGCTTCCGTCTACATTTAGGATGGTGTTAGGGGAATGTAGGAAAATCTATGGGCTTAATCATGAGATCTTTGAGTAAGTTCATTGCACGTCTCTGCTGTGCGATCAGGTTTGGTTTGGTCCTAGCTTTAAGGAGTTCTAAAATGATCAGTATACTCTCATATGTAATGGAGAGAGATGTCTGGTTCCATACCTGTCTGATTGTGGAAGGGCCGTTTTGTATCAGTTATGTTTGTTTTTATTTTGCGCAATGCCTTCTGGTAGCTGTTCAAGTTCATCCAAAAATGTTTCACGGCCTTTATGAGCCCGAAGTATTCGCTTTAGGTGTAGGGCAGAACGAAAGGTATTTTTCTACTATCTCTATCTCATGTGTAGTTAGATTTTTCTTTGCTAGGCTGTACACTGAATTAGCAAAACTCATGGAATAGCATATCACTGATTCGCGGGTGGATACCAGTGTTCCGCACTCCCTGCAGGGCTCCGCGACGACTCCAGTTGTGTGTGACACTTCACAGGAAGTGACTGTGTGAGTGATTCATGTGAAATGCAACGTCGTCGTGAGTTGACACCATGGTGGTGGGTGCCCGATGCATGGAAAGTTCGATTTCGGCGGCGGTTCAGGAATTCGGCTTCACTCGTTCAACCGTGTACATGATGTACCGAGAATGGTTGGATGAAGGCGTCACAGTCCACAACAGACACCGTGCCCGGGCATCCAGCCGCTCTCAATGACAGAGCGAGTAATCACGGCCCAATTCAACAGTGGCCGCGCTAGAAACACCTCCCAGTGGACAATCTGTCGGAACATGCCTTCCCTCGGGTATGGGAGCCGTCGCCCTACACGGGTGTCACTGCTAACCTCGCGTCATCGGACATTCCGGTTTGCATTTTCCACCAATCACCACGGATGGACTCTGCAACAGCGGCGTAACGTCAGCTGGTCCGACGAATCACGGTATCAATTGTACCATGCCGATGGGAGGCACCGTGTGTGATGCATCTCATGAAGCGATGGATCCCGCATGCCAAGAGGGCGTGGGGTATTACTCATGGTCTGGAGCGCGTTTTTCTGATATGGAATAGGCCCTCTGGTTGCTCTGGAAGACACGTTGAATAGTCCACTGTATCGTCCGCTGCTCGGAGACCATCTCCATCCGATTTTGGCCTTTATAACACCATGACGACCTTACAGTCTTTCAAGATAACAATCGCTCCAATGTCGTCCGAAAATGATTCCAAGAGTATGCAGGGGGGTCCAATGACTAAGCTGGACACCCCTGAGCCATCTGGGATGCTGTTGTACTCAGGCTCCGTACACTGGATCCACCACTCACGAACAGACCGCAATTGGTTTCCGCTCTGGTGACTGTGGTGTCAACTGCGTCTGGAAGTGTACCAGGGACTTGCAGTCTCATTTCCACGCCGTATCTCTTCGCTCCGCAGGGCCAGAGGAAGCTCCACCAGATATTAGGTGAGTTTTGCTAACTCAGTGTATATTAGGGATTCATGCATTTTGATTTTCTTGTTTCGCGTTCTACTTCTTTCTTTGTCTTTCTATGCAAACTACAGGAGTTCTCTGAGGAAGAACCTTATATTACAAGGTTTTTATTTGAGTGAAAAAGTTTTCGCTTTTCAGACTGCTTTGTAGGCCCAAACAAGGGCCGGTGTTTTCACTTCGTCTTTAGTTGTTGCAGTTTTTGAAAATTTACAGCACGTTCTCTACAGTGTCCCTTCTAGGACGTCTAGGTGGTGATAAGTGCTTGTCCCTCTGGTGTGTCCTGTGCCTTTTGGTGTCTTATTGCATAAATCAACACGGTCAACACTTTCAGCATAAGATACAATGCTGTCAAAAAATTGCTGGACTAGCTCTGTAACAGGCCAAAAGACAAGAGCACAGGGTTGCCCTCGCAGCGAGAGTGACCTATAATATTGATAAGTCATCGCTGTGTTAACATCGGGAGTTGTTATAGTGGTGTTTTGTGATCACGTGTGTATGAGGTAGTATGTGATTACATCATGGACAGAAAGGTGAAAACGACCCAACGTGAAAGTTTGCGTTAAACTGGGCAAATCGGCCACAGACACATTTGGCGCAGTACGACATGCCATATGCTGAATTCTGACATTGGGACTGTCTGCACTGATGCGAACGACACTCCAAATAATGTCAGAAATGTCGTCGATCGTCCTCCGACGATCCGCATGCACAAGTTCCCGAATTCGTTTCACATTTTCCGGGGGGATGCTCGTGGAAGTATTTTCAGATCGCTCGTCGTCTTCAATGGACGTTCTTTCGCTTTTGAAGCGCCTGTGTCACTCGTAACATTGCGTACGATTCATTGCCTCATCGTCGTAAGCTTGGCGAAGCATACTCAATGTCTCTGTGACGGATTTTGTCAGTATAAAGCAAAATTTCACGTTGGGTCGTAGTTCCACTTTTCTGTTCATGATGTAACCACACACACGTGATCACAAAAACACCACTATAACAACTCCCGATCTTAACACAGCGATATCACTTGGTACACTGCTGTATCAATATTGTAGGTCACTCGCACTGCCCTGTGTTGCCATCTGTTGGCTCGCTACAGACCTAGTTCGGGAACTTTTTGATACATCCTTGTACTGTGCTCAATAAATCAGGTACCACATTTAAATCATGTACCACACACTGATCATTTTATCCATCTTCCTTGTGATAAAGTCTTTAATACTAAAACTTCCACTAGTTGTCTGCAGAGACAACCATTTTCTTAGATCAGTTTCTTAACATAAAAAACTGGAACACGAACACCGGCCTGAGCCAAAGGTGCCTAAAACCATAAGTAAAATTCAGAAAAGAAAATAAGTTATTACATTACTAAAGGGTAAAAATAGAAGACTCAAGAATGTTTTAAATATATTTTTTTAATAAAAAGCTTCATAAATATGCACCTACAAATCACACCATTATCAAGGAATAGGATAGAAGAGTTAAAATATTGCGGGTATTGTACAAACAGTAACTCACAGATGATGTGATGAGGTTTGATTTATTTTCTGTTTGATGTATCACATACCAACTTATAAAATTGTTTTGAAAACATTGCACACGAGGTTTTAGTATCTCAGTTAAGTCATGGGGAATTTATTTATTATTATTATAATTTTTTTTCGTAGTCACAAACCCCCATTCTTACACTGAAACAAATTCTGACTTGGACATATCATTGTGGCATTAAAAAATACACTAACTTTTTTTCTTCGAAGACCAACAATTTCTCAACACATATATCAATAAAAGTAAAGCTAGAAACAAAGTGAAAGATGTGTTTTTTGATAGACAAATCTTCAGCACAAGTAACATTACTATTATTATTATTACAATCTTCGTGAACCTTCATTATATTTACAAAATTATCCATAGTTTTGGTACAACTGGTAACATGTAAACTATTTACAGCGTTAAGAAGCAACAATATTTAGCAGAGAGCCTACACTTACAGTATTTTTATATTATCTAACAACATGCTAAACTGTTTTAATTATAATTGCATATTATAAATTAAAAACTACATCAATTTATATACATATATGAAGGAACATGTAATAATTACATCAGATTTCCGGCAATTAATGTCTTCTGGAAGTAAATATGTAACACATGATCAGCGACGAGTATTTATTCAAAGTCCACTTCTTATCTAATCCATTTTCTCTTAAATAAAAAGTAAGATGCTTTTCAAACAACAGAAAATAACTAGAACCTATCCAACATAACTGTGCCCTCGCGGCCCTATTTGTTACTTTATGTTCGACGGACCTTGACATTGCTTATATTAGAACTCAAAATTTATACTGTTCATAAATAAACCACTGTTATGCCGAAACTGCAAAATTATGCACCATTTGAAAATACGAATTCAAAATATACTGCATAAACACGAGACAAATTCCCGTCATAAATGCATAACGTTATTAAATACATATTTAAGCGCACAATAAATACGGTTAATACATCTACATGAAACAATGCATTAATTAGTATTCAACAAGTTCGATATTGCATCTTTGATATTGCAAGTTCAGAGTTTTAAAACCAGAATGTTCTTGCCATGGACAATGGAACGGGAAGCTAAGTGCGTAAATGAATACGAAGGACCGAAAAATAACTAAATACTGGAATTTATTGGTGACTATGAGAAAAGGAACGACCCGAAATGAAGAGTTTATCACCTAAAGACAACTCTGAACGAACTGTATTTAAAATACAGTATGATTGAATAATAAACATTATCCTTTCTCTCTGAAGTATATAGAGTTATCGCAAAGGATATATCATGTTATAGACAAAATAACTCACCCGCTTGTAAACATACATACAAGCCACATATCAAATTACAATCAAAATTTTTAATTTTGCAGTATGAAGAACTTCCAGATATCAAAACATCAGAAAAGCAACCAGATATCAGTTGCTACTAACTTTCCATTTTCCTGTAAATAGCGCAAAATCAATTTAAGAGCATACTGAAAACACAAGTTTTGTAAGAGCAAGATGCATGAGAAGAAATTCATTAAACATTCAGATAGTATATGATAAATCTTCAAGTCTTAAAATTATTTCACAGCTTCTGTTTAACGGAATGCTTAACGCTCTTGCTTCCGGCTCATATTCGATTCTCCGTGGCAGCTCTGGATTTTTGGCGTTGACTCAAAATCGTGAGGAAAACTAATTACAAAGCGCCGAACTCTGGTCACGAAAGCCAAGAAAAGCAGGCATGGCAATAGTCAAGCTCAATTCGGGCTGAAGCCTCATTGACGAACACATCTCGCATAGGGTTGAACCCTAGTCATAGACTTATGAGTTCTTTTGCCATAGTAGTATGTGCGAAATAAGGCTTCTTTTCGTATAGTTCAATTTACTACAAATTAAAACACAGTTTTCGGAATTGTTATATGTAATAAATTATTGCAGCTACGCAGATCTATCGTCACATGTCCCTACCACTTTGCAATAGCCGAAAAAGACACGGATTCAATTTGACTTAAAAAGGTTTACTGATACAGCTGACTGGTGACATTCATCGTCTGGAATTAATTTACACACAATAGAAGAAGGTTACTATAGGTCGGCAAATGGAACTGAAGCCCTGGTTCTGTCACTAGTATAGGGTTCGTTTCTTCGCTGAGAGCGAGAGTCGAAATGAGGAATCCGTAAGTGTGGCAACGATGTTGAGTTGATTTGTTCACTTAGTCGTAGCACCTACAATCCCACTCCAAAGACATTTTTGGTGATTGGTGCCCAGAAACGACGACGAGAGGGAGGAAAGAGATAAGAGCTATGTAGTTCGCAAATCTGACGGGGCTTCAGATGAACTTGTGGCCCTATAACACAGTATTCGCGATCAATTCCCATTGGAATTCAGTGGCGCCAAATTAATGAATTCATCCACCCAATCGAAACTTCACCTAAACCTTGAAAAATGGTATATGATACTTTAGTACTCACGCAATTCCTATCAAATAGATTATAAAAAATGACAAGCCTTTTTTGTACAACCTGAAGTCTCACTTTTAGTAAGCACACACACACAAGAAACCGCTTAATTGTCTCTATAAATACTATTATATATATATATATATATTTCAGCAAGCACTTTGATTTTTACAAATGGAAATTCCAAATTACTTTTATATATATATATCCCGGTGGGGGCTCAAAAATTTCGGTGTTGACCCAGCATCGTGAGGACAATTGGGGAGCTGCTGTGAATAAAAGACAGTGGCGATCACAGTGAGAGCTCGGCTCTCCTCTCCCAACCCGTCTGGTCAGCGTGGGAGCAGTAGACCAACTCCTCCCTTCGGGGAGAGGCCTCATCCACTAGTGGATTGAATATGGCTGTGATTTATTTATTATATATATATATATATATATATATCATCATCATCATCATATTCAGCCGTGTGTGTGTGTATGTCTGTGTGTGTCCAGAAACCTTTCATGTGAAGTATTATCTTGGTTATTGTTGTATAACATACGGAAACGTCATTGTCACGACGATCTCTGAGTTCGCATGACCCTAGTGTCCGTGCTTTTCAACCTTCTACAGAGCTATGAACCAGATATTCTGATTTGATAAATAACTTAAGTTTTGCAGCGAAGATACTTCTTTCTCTAGAAAGAGAGAAAAACAGAACTGTTCATTAAAAAAAATCGTATATTGTTGATGCTGATATCAATCATCTTAGTTAAACGTCCACATACGTATATATTGATTACTACATCAATTTTAAACATTTAAGCTACGAATGAATATACGTATTATAACATGAACACACAAAACGGAGATTATTATATAACATCAATCCCCACGTACTACACAATGATGAGTTCATATGAGTTCATGCAAAGTGTGATTCTTGGGCTCAGTATAGATCACTCTTTGTAAGAACCAAACTCTTCTTACTAATATAGGTACCAAGTATACACGAAAACGTTACATTACGATCAATGTTAAATCTACACGAAACTTATATCAGCATCACAAACATATTTTAATAATCATTCTCCTTATATACAAAATCAAGTTGATTTATCAATATCAGCATGTTCTCTGATGTTCAAATGTTAATAATGCGAATGGACAGTTCACTAACAAGCGAATTTACACGTATCCTTTCATAAACACTTGTAAAAAAATGATAGGCTTGTTTTAAATGAAAACAAATAATTGTATTTATACAGTATATTCCTGTATAAATCTCATGCAAGTTTTCTCTATTTAAAACATACATTCTTTGGGATAACATTTTCGTTTCACAAATTGAAAGTTGTTTAAAATCCGATTTAGTATCTTCTGGGTAATCATCCACTAGTTGACGTTCATCTATATACACTTTCCCATTTGAATTAATTACACAATACTATTAAGGAGTCCTCATTACATTAGTGTACATTTTCTACAGGTTAAGATAATGAAAATAATTTATTCATCATTAAACCTGATTCAGTAATTACCATCCCAAATAGTAATTAAGTTCCTCAGAATAGTGGATATTTTCCCTTACTGAATTATTGGTTGAGTTTTATTTAGATCCATAACTCTGTATTTTGTTTCTATCAGTTTATCACTTTGTTTTTCCAATAAAAAAAATACTTTCACTTAATACGTCAGTACTTTTCCTTTGTTTATTGCTTTCTTTCCTTTTGTTTATTCACTGGAAAGCATACTAGTTACAAGGTGACTTCCAATTATATGAAATTAAAAGAAATCCGTCCGTCAAATCACCGTTGCAAGTCTTTAAGAACCAAACACACAATCGGTAACAAAATTAGCAATCCAATAATTCCATGCAAGCAGATGGTATAATATGAGATCAAATAGCTTTAAATTTGCAATATTTATCAACATAAATCCTCATGTAGTGTAACTGTGAGGTTCTCGAATTAATACAATTTCCCCACTCTACTTGAAATTCCTGCATCAGTTTTTCTATTTAGAATCAATGATGCAAGTGATAGTTTTGGGTAAAGCGACTGTATGAACAATATAACGAAAAGGTATGTACTGATAAATATTCATCCAACCCGTTGTTAATCACTCTCTTTTGGTAATTACTACGTACGAAATAATTTTAGTTTAATAGTATTAAACAATATTTTCCTTAGTGCCTTTCAAAGCTATCTATAATACAAAAGCAACATTTTCTTATCACGTGGTAAAAGTAATTAGTCTGCTTTTTTTTTTTTTTTTTTTAAATTCTTAAATTGATCGACAATGAAAAAAAAACTGATTTCTCTAATTAAATCTACTACCTGCCTTGTGTTTTCTCTTTTGTTGCTTTACATGACAACGTATCAATATGAACAAACTCTAAGTAGGCGATTGGCCGTTTACACCTATTCGTTTTCTTAGCATAATGTTTTTCTTACTGGTAACTTTATCCCCTTTACGTAAAAGGTATTTAACGTTCATATCACGGAGTCTACTGAAGATAGTTTAGTGATGTTTCAGTACTGTAAATAATTATATCCTACGGGACTTGAAACTATCCTATATCATTTCATACAAATTTGCAGACAATATACTAATATTAATTGAATTCTGTATTATTATTTATATAAAGTTAATTTCTTAACAATTTACGGATCTTTTAAGAATAATATGGATACATGAACACAAGCGCAAACTCGCCAAGTTTTTCTCACTCACTGTAAATGTTCTCTGTGTGCTCCACACGCTACACGTCTAAGCAGTAATAAAGTTCTATCCCACTGTCAACGGTCATCACAAGAGCACTGATGCATTCCCTAAACTTTACCAGTGTTGCTGATTGTAGTGGAACGTACACACGGTCCTAACCTTAAAGGAATAAGTGACACGGTGTCAGATCAGGAGACCTGGAAGCCAATGTGAACAGAGCATGTCATCATTCTCACCAACATGCCCAATCTAACCGTGCAGGACACTCGTCGCAAGCTGGTATCATTTGTGCTGCCAGCTGCTGCCATTTGGTGGATGCTCGCTCCCACCTGGTTTGTAACATGAAAACTTGCTGAGTTTACGCTTCTTTTCATGTATCACTCATTATTGTATGTGTAATACTTTTGAAAATACAGTACTTTGAAATCCGATGAATCATTTATAGCAACCCTGTATAAAGCGCAGCACCTTTTCTTATGATTTAACAGCGGCACTGAGGAAAATTTTCATACAAAAATATAGTTTACAATAAGGACTTTAATAAAAAGATATGTAAAATGAGAAATTAGCAGATGCAATGATAATAATAATCTGTAGGCATAGCATGAAGACTAACGGCTTCTACAAATATTGTTCGATTCCTCAAACTGAGTGTTCTAAGGGTAGATTAACAGTGGCTCTACGACTACGAATAGTACAGGATGCAAAGGCTTATTGTACAATTTGCAATTGTACAACAACGTGCAATTTTGAATTGCTTACTGTAAAAAGGAAAGGAGAAAAAAAAATCCTTCTCTCAAGTTGAAAATTACACAAAAAGCTTATCGCTGCCGTGACCCTGACAATCAAAGGAAGAGGACTACCAACCGTCACACCAACGACCAATACTTATGTATATTTGTAAACAACTACTAAACAGAAGCTGTGTCTGTGTAAAAGAAATAGCTTCTTCTCTGAAGCTGCTTTCTTGGTGGTAAAAGAAAAAAAAATGAAAATTTGTAGTGGACTCTACTACAAACTACACAGTGTGTGTGTGTGTGTGTGTGTTTTACTACCATTATAACAACTGAACATTTCTGCAGTAATTTGTATACGGCTACAAGTTCTGAGGTGGAGAGACTTCTCTTTTGCAGAAGGCAGAAATTCGAGACCATGGCATTATTTAACAACACTAGTAATGGGAAGATATTATTACTGAACAAATAGTAAAAAGACTTCTTGTAGAACCAAATTATAAACAGACAAGTGAAAAAACAAAACAAAAAAAACAACAACTTGGTAATGAAGATAAAATATACGGAAAGTATAACGAATATGGATGTAAACTAAATACACAGCTCGCTACAAATACATAAATCCTTTTTCATCATGAATAATACAAGTTATATCGCTACATGGTAAAAGACCTTCCTTCCTTCCTTACCTACTTACTCTATGGCTTACGGAACTCACAACTTCATCGCCGCAGTAACAAACGTTCTTCATAGGATTCTATCCTGAGCAAGATTAAGCCAGTTTTCATAACAAACACCTACCTCTCGAAGATCCCTTCTAATATTATCCTCCCAACGTCGTCTCGGTCTTTCTAACAGCCTTTCCCTCCGACTTACCAACCACGATGGAATATAATCTTAGTTCTTTTCCCCCATCCGAGCTACATGGCCTGCTATAACCTTAGTAGTCGCGATTTCATTATTCTTACAAACATCGGGTGAGTCGTGAAGTCCATGAACTTCTTCGTTATGAAAGAACTTTATTATGGAGTCAGACCTAGTCAGATAAATTACTTCTTGAATGATATGTGATCAGTGCACTGGATTTCATTGTCATGTTTTCTCCTCTCCGCTGACTGCAGTTAACTACTACTAAATTCAAGCAAATTGTTGGTTAATATCGAAAATCTGAGTCCCACCGAAAATCAATCCGGGTACCATCAATAAGAGCGCTACCATTTCGGTTAACCAGAAGTCATCATAAATGGATAATAATAATAATAATAATAATAATAATAAGCCATCTGTGCATTGTTCCAGTATTCATTGCACTGTGTGTTACTCACACTACACGAAATAAATTATTCTAAATGTCAGTGAAATGAAGCAATTGAACTAACAGTATTGGAAACCGAACCTGTAAATGTCTACTAATGTCGGAAGTCAAAGAATCACTATCTGCAGGTACAGGTTCAACCCACCGTCATAGCAATGACTAATTTTTCTTAGCGTTTTTCGACATGTTACTATACACGAAAGCTTTGAGTGTAAGGAATTATGATCGAACACCTACTTTTCCTTTCTCTCTCCTTCCTTAGGATGAATCTTGTACATCGTTTGTTTCTCGAAGTTTGCAACAACCAGTTTCTACTTTGTTCCTCGAAAACCAATCCAATTTGGAAAAAGAACAAAAATTTGGAAAAACAACTCTTTCGAAATGCGCTGTAGATGAGTAGTTGCAATTCCCGATGAGAAAAATGAGTAGGAAAGTATAATCATATAGCTACAGCGTGAGCGCTCGGGGTTAACGCGTTCGCTTACTGTGCGCGTGGTAATGGGTTCAATTCTCGCCGGGGCCCACTGAATGGAGTAGTTCGGAGTCTACCACAAGCTGTAAGTTCCGTCCTTGGAAGCTCACCAGCTCGTTTAAGACGTCAATAACAATTCGATGATGAGAAACGTAACACCGCCGTACTTTGGTACTCGTATCCAATCCTCTCAATCAAAATAAACACTAAAAATAATGACCACGAACGTTTTCGCGAATCGATTTGTTCGCATACTCATTCATGTGGTATAAAAAGAGGTAAGGAAATAAACATATACCAACAAATATATGTTCACCTTGTCGAGATAAAACACATGAATCGCATAGCGGTCCAAGAGGTATGCAGTGTAATGGCGGGACGTCTCTCCAAATGTGCAATATTGCTTCCTATACCACACGATTATGTATGAGAGATTCGCGAAAACGATCGTGATTATTATTTTTGGCGTTGCTATTCTTTTTATTGAAAGGATTGAATGCAAGTACCGAGGTAAGGCAATTTTTAAAAGCCTATTCTTTTCGTAAATTATTATTATTAATAATACTAATTAATACTACTAATTAATAATACTAATTAATAATACTAACGCAAAGCAGTATTCGAAAGAGAAATATGCCAAATAAAAACTTACAATTTTCTGGAAAAAGTTATCGGTAATTACAGTGAAGTGGACATTGAATATAATTTAGATATCATTTTTATATGCTATTATCTTAAAATGATCAAAGCAATAACATTTTACATCGAATGGTAATAAATATGACTATTTTAAACTTTTTTTCCTGTAGTGCTCACGATTCCAAAAATTTCTCGTAGTAGTAGCGTGGAATACCAGATTTTCACATATTACGTTCGAAATACTTTCAACTTACTTATTATAGTTGCAAGAAATGAGAGAACTCTATCTTTAAATGATTGATCGGTTTCACATTGCCCAAATAAAGCACAATAATTAAAAACCGAATTTAAAAAAAGAGAAAAGGAAATAAGTAAGAACTGCAACATGAAGCAGCTTGCAGCACACTGATTTATCAAGTATGGTATCAGTTACACTTTTGCTGGAATGTGCCTTTTCACTGTTAAGCTCTTCAAAGAACTCGTAGTCTTCATATTAGAGCACAATAAAAGGAAACAGACAGTAAGTTATTAAGATGATATACCTTGCTTTTGCACGTCAGCTCTCTTGCAATGAACAGACTCGCATGCGCCCAATCTTTTATTGCGTGATTGGTTCTCTACATGATTTTTAAGCCACAAATATTGTGTTGCGTATCTTTTAAGATACGGTACTAAGATAAGCCTTAATCTGTAAACTCCTTTTTACACTTCTAACGTATCCCTTAATTCTCATTTTAATTTTTCTTCACGTTCTCTCCCACAGCAGACAGGGTTTCTGATAATTTTAGAACTCTTTTCTTCATTGATGAAACAATATTTTTCTATCTCTAACTAAGCAAACGTCTGACTAAGTTTAATAACTTACTTTACCCTCCTTTGCGATCCTGATCAGTATCGATGTCAGCAACCCTTCGTAGTGCATTATTAAAATGTAAATTTTTGCAATTCTTATAAAAATTATTCACATAAGCACTTTGCACAATAATGGAAACTAATTGAATCCCCCGACCTTACCACATATTCTGACAGCTTATCAATTACAAAAATACATAGAAAAATAAACGGATTCACAGAAATTAGGGTAGTACAAATACTTCTTTCGCGACTGAACATGAGATTAGAGTAGGGTATTTCTTGCGAAAAAAGAAAGTTCTGAATACCTGACTATGTTTGCATCCCTGATAAATGACAATAATTTTAACTGAGAAATGATCACTGCGAAAATATATGGACACCAGCAATATCTGCGTCAATGTTGCTATATTTTCAACAGTAACTCTTGAATAAATATCTCTAAATTGTTATATAAATTTAAGCCTCTCTCATTTGTTGCAAAATAATACTTGTATTAATAAATACATAATGTATATGACAAACATTTAATTCAACATTATGCACGATACTTCGCTTTTTAATATAGCATTTCTACACAAGTTTTGCAATATGCAAAAATATATATATATATATGTAGTATACAAAATAAAACAATATAAATTATATTTAACAATAACAATACTTTTATATTATATACCTACATATAAATATACAGGAAATTGTATATTTAGTTAAAATATAAGTTAAACTGAAATGTCTCTCAATAATAATATATTAAAAGAACAAGAACAAGTAATACAATGACTGCAAATACAAGGATTCAGTTTACACTAAATGAGCACTGCAATACACCATTTCATCACGAGTAAAGCATTTAGCTGTGTCAGCCGAAATAAAGTAACTTTTAGTTTCGAGTTAGATTTATCTATATATTTACTTAAAACAAGAACGTCTCTAGGACACATTCCCCCCCCCCCCCCCCCCTCCCCTCCACACCCCCGTAAATCTATTATATCCGACCACATCCCCACCCACACCTCTAGCC
>JAGDQP010044528.1:0-15877 GCA_022664845.1 Lepisma saccharinum
TATATGTGTGTGTGTGTGTGTGTATAAGCACATATATAAAACGTATAAACAGTCGTAAGAGAAGTTGCTTTACGGTAGAAACAAACTACCAAAGACAAATACTGTATTGCGCGATCGGGCTTTCAACTGTTATCATTATCAGTTCAATCGTATTCGAAATTTCTTATCGTCTCAATCTTTCGATCATCTTCACCGCAGTAATAATAATAATACCCTGCACGAATAACCAGCAAACCGGATAGTCCGTGCATGAATAATCGAGGGCTTGCTATATTTACAAAAAAAAATGTTGGAATTTCATTCAATAGTTTGTGTAGAGTTCCCATTTAAAACTTTTATCTATTATAAATATAAAATTCAGAAATGAGGTAATAATTTATCCGATTAAATGTTATAAATACCCTTAACCACCCATTATCGCCCTAAAAACAGTACTTTTGACTTGTGGGTACAAATTTCCAATTTGGTACCCGCAATTCTTGAGAGCCAGCGGCGAACTCAGGGTTGGGTTTAGAAGGGCGGTACTTTGCCTCTCAGTTCTTGGGAGGGAACAAAATTTATTACAAAACGTGATAAATGAATAAGTAAAAATATGTTAACAAAAATAGCGTCCCGTAGTCGACTAATTACAATGATATTGAGTACAGATGTATTCTCCTTGATTGGTGGTATCCAAGGAGGAGTCAGGAACAAAGTGCTGTGCCAGAAGCGAATCTCTTTGTGTGTCCGGGAAGCACCAGAAGCGAAGCCTTCTGTGTGCTACAAGACTGAATAGGTAGAGTGCTCACGAGAAGCGATGCCATCTGTGTGAGCGAGGTTGTCCCAGAAGCGAAGCCCTCTGTGGACAGGTGAAGGAAGAGGAGTTTGACCACTCAAGAGTAAGTGATACTCAGTAGTGAGTAGTCCGTGCTGCTGGGTTTTATAGGTGAATGTAGGGGTGGTCCTCCAAGTTTATCCTCCATCGATTCCAGCTCCCTCTATCTCTTGATATCAGCTCCATCTGGTGTTTTGGTATGGAGTTGTCTGTCGTCTGCCACTGTTTATGTCATTCATCTGTTTCTTATGATTAGCTATTTACACACATTGACGCCAGCACATGCGTGCGCACCTAAAGTACCTGGCAGTTGTAATCGATTAAAATAACATAATGAAATCTTAATCGATTTCTCCCTAAGCACCACGCTTTCTCACTCAAGCATAGAGAAACCAATCAGACATGCAAGTTTATCCCAACCATCTGGCAAGATTAATCGAAAACTGGCGTCAAGTTGACCCAGGTTAATTGTATTGGACCAGTCAATTCGTTACCGTATTTATCTCCATGATTGTAACAGAGGAAAACAAGTTAAAAGAACAATGTTCATGTCCTTTTATCAACGTTGATTCCATTATTACTTGTAATTTGTCCAGTATTTTTAAAAATATGAAGAAACAGCAGAGGGGTTCGTTCTGAGGTGTCTTACGAATTACCAGCGCTAGAAACGATTTTAATGCGAGGTAGAATGACAAAGTACTTGTACTGTTTCCCAGAAGATAAAAGTGAATCAGCAACGAATAATAGTAACAGGTAATAGTGTTTAAATGCTTTTAAAGGCTACACGATAGCGAATAGAATAATTTCTCAGTTGCATTTCTCACACTACAGAAATCAAAAGCGAATAAGCTTCATTGACAAAATTCTCTTGAAGAAGAAATCGTTCGAAAGATTGCTACATAAATTGTAGTATCACCGTAAACTCACTTTTCTTCAGTGAGGAATAGTGAGTGGACTTTGCTAGCCAGCTACTAAAACCAGGCTTAAAAATTCTTAAATGCCTTACTATACGTATATCGAACCACATTCACATTACGCAACCCATTGAAACTGTAGATTCCATCACCGATCAAAGTAGATAATCGGAATTTGTCGCCTCATAGTTGCAAAGAGGTGCTGAGTTCTAGTCCTGCCATCCTGACTAAATTTGCCTTACTTTCTTGTGACACCAGCCAAATAACTAAATGATTAACCCCCAGTTTTACAATTGACTGCTAAGCTTGTAGCCAGTGCTTAGTTGAGGTCAAGTCATAATTTGCAGTGCAAAATTATGACTTGACCTCAACTTAGCGCTGGCTAGAAGCTTAGTCATGAAAAATTAGCTTAAACCTTGAAATTGTCGTAAAGCTTAAAACAAATAAAGTTACAATGAATTCACAGTAGAAATTAAATTAAATAAATAAGACAACAGTAAATAAAAGTGAAATCTTTAATGCATTTACTACTAAATTGACATATTTACCAAAGAAAAATTAAATAAAAAATATAACTTAACTTACGACCACAGTAACACCCACATACATTTCAATTTACTTTCAGTTGTCTCCGCGTAAGATTTCGCAATTCGCTCTACTGACATCTATCAGGCAGCTATCTTTCACAATTTCATTTGAGAAACAAAAATGCTCCTTTATTTTGTTACCCCCAGTAACACACATACGAAACATCATTAATAACAACGTTGAATGTTCGCCTCTTCAACGTTTAATTCTCCTTGTATTTAACGAATAAACGTTTAAATATAATCGCTGAATAAACTGTTGGAGAGGCGCACATTCAACGGTGTTACCTATGGGAAATTAACGTGTTTTTTTCGTATGTATGCTACTGGGGTAATAATGTAAATGAATTTCTTGTTTTTCAACAGCAATTGTCGGAGATAGGTCGCTGATGGAAGCCAGCACAGCTAACTGCGCATTCTTGCGCGGAAACAAGAGGTGAAAGTAAATTAATGGTTACCAGACACAAATAAATCATTATATTAGACCAAGGATTCCGCCAGCGCTTTAAGTTTCGGGGATGTAAAGTCAGAATTGGGAGGGTGTAAGTGTAGGTTTGCACAGTTTCAATCAATTTTTGATCGTAAAAAAATTAAAGTTAGGAGGATGACATCCCCTGGCTCGAACAAAGTTTCCCCTCTTGAAGCGCGCCTAGAATTCAGAGCAAACGTCCTCTGTGTTTTAAAACAACTGTATTCAATCGCCAGTCCAGAAAGGTACTTTACCCAGTTCACAACAAATAATTGAATTTAATTAAGTTATTATTTATTTTGTAATTTTATAGTTTTGATTATCCGTAAATTCAGGCTTATTTTCTATTTCCTATCTACAACACCGAGAATTTAATTTAATATATCTACAATCTCACAAACTTTTTAAAAAAATGTCCGTGTCTTTTGGCGAGGCGAAAATACCAAAAGATTTGTGAACTGCTCTAAGGGAGAAATTACGTAGTTCTATTCGAAGTTGGAACTAATTTTCACTGGCGAATGATTTTCATATCTCTCTTACTTTCAAATGTCGTATTGGTAGGATAATCAGTGATGCATTTGAAAATACTTTCAAATTACGATACGTTACTAGTTTCATATACGAGTTACGTGTCGCGAATTTGCAAAGAATTAATATATATTCATGGAATCGATGAGTGATGTAGTGACCCTGCCCCATCGGACGAGTACTCTCTCTCTTCTTCTTTTGAGTCTGTTTTCTTTTTCTTCTTTTATATGGTCGCTCTGTTAGTTCAGAGATGAAGATAATAATGTTCTTAAGTTCACATAAGTATATATCAATGGCCTCTCGTTCGTCCAGGTGTCAAAGGGGCCGACAAATTTCATTATCTATTTCATTGTTGCTTTCGCGGGCTTTCTATATATATCTACTCTTCTTTTATAACTCTATATGTCTTTGAATATTTTATTGTTTATTATTCTTCGTCTAGTTTACTTTCCTTTTGATTTTTATAAATCATCTTTAATTTTGATTGTTGAGCTAAATTCTTTTTAGAAGTTAGTATAGGTTCCCCTACTTTTCTTCTTTTACCTTCGGTTTAAATTCTCGCTTCTGATTGGTTAGTGATTGATACAGTTAGTTCAAGATGGTCGTCCCTTACAATGGTTGCTGAGAATAGCGGCTGCGTGCAAAAATACATATAAAGTTGAAAATATATGAGACAACCATAAATATAAATTATTAAAATTTATGCAGCAGCCTCTACGTTTGAAAGAAATTAATAGTAGCAGGTGTCCAAGTCTGCAACGAGGAGAGGCGATTCGTTTCGTCCATTCTAATAAATATAATTTTATTGTGAATCTAGAAAACCTCCTTTTTGTGAGTGTGTGTGTGGTTAAGTAAAGTGTTTCTTCAGCATGTGGTATATGTGGTTTTCTTGTGGTAAAGTGTGTGCTGTGAATATGGTTGAATAATATCGCTGAAAAGGGTTCAGTTATCCTGACTGCAGGTATGTAGTAGTTAAAATCTCAAAATTGCTCCTCTCCAAATCCAGGCCTGGTTCACAATATAGTTTGATTGTAAATTTACAGTATGGTAACCATGTTTAATAATTTAGAATTTTCACCTTGCACTCAGTTTGTTGTGTAATGGTTAAAGTACACGTTCTTTTCTCACACGAAATTTTGATTGCCAGTCTAAAAATTGGTATGGTTTTATTGAATGAAATTTTTACGTTTGAAATTTCCCCATTTACCGTTTTAGATATTTTAACTTTTCAGCCGAACGTAATGCAACGTTTTTTTCGGTACATAGTTCGAATATCTTTCGTTACCAGCTCACCGTAAGCTATGCGTTAAAATTTTGTAATCTAACCTAACCCAACCTTTATGATTTCATATATGTGCTACTGAATTTGCGGTTAGATTGCGTTTGTTATGAAAATGTAAATACATACTAATTAACTTATTTTGGTATATCGAACTACATTATACACAGTGATGCTGTTGTATTCAATTGTTTTTATGAAAGGAAATATTGCATTTTTTAAGTAGAATTTTTGTCGTAGCTGGGCTAAATTGTAAAATACAAAACCTAAATTTTGGAAACGAAAACTTCACAAATTTTTTGTAATATTGTGTGAGAAATTTCTGCTCCGCCGAGGCGTTCCTAACCGAGTTCCTGTAAATTTCGATTTTATTTTGTTATATTCAAAAGAAAATAAAACATCTGAAATTCACAACTATATATGATTCCAGAAATTTTTCAGAAATCATTTTTTTTTTTTAAAGAAATTCAGTACTTAAATTATTTCGTAACGCATTTATGCTTTCACTTAAGAAAATAAATACAATTTTACCAGTTATTCCTTGTATAACAGTTTCATTCAAGAAGTAGGTAGTCTACCAGTATAGTTTGACTTTGATTAATAGTATTGCAGTGTTTGAAGGTTCTCAACCTTCCGTTATGTCAGTCCGCGAAGTGATGATTTTGAGATGCGTAACAAATTTTAGAGAATAGTCATGTTATCCAAGTTTTATCTAAATTTTGTGACCAGTGTTTATTTGCGCGTGGCTGATTTGGCCTTGTACATTTTAGTGACTAATGTTCGGGTGGTCCGGCCCTCAGGTTCTCGGGTACTGGTTGATGAATGTATGGTTTAGATTTTGGAAGAAAGAGGTTAATTGTAGGATACTGGAACGAAGTTGCAGTTTGGGTTTTGGCCGGGTGCACTGCCACTTCGCAGAACTTATTCTATAATGTCGAAGTAAAAGTTTCGGCCACTGTTTCACGGACCGGGACCGGGTTCCGCCTGGTGAATATGGTTCGATGTTGCGTTTTATTTTCGCGTTTATGGAAAGTGAGTTTTGATGAAGGCAATGAGAATCGTCACATGAGCAGAATGTTCTGTAAACTAGCCGGCCTGTTCGATAACCTGATGGAGTCCCTGAATCGTTCATCGGTTACGGTAGTTCACTAAAATAGCATTCTAAGTTTTAAATGTTTCCTCGTAGATTCTTTGACTGTTTCTCTTCTGCTCATGTTTATCTTAAAGTTCTTTCTTCCTTCTTCTGCATGGGCATGGGCTCTGAGTATGCAGACTTGGGAAGTTACTGAGTATTTTATTAAGATTTTTTTCGTTTGGGAGTATACGAATATCTACGACGCACGTATGTGTTTTGACCATGCTTAAGTTGATATATAAATATTAAATATTTAAATTTTAATGTGAGGTGTTCTCGTCGAAGCCTTCCCCCCTCTTCTTTAGTTTTTTCTCGTGTTTTAGCCTTCTGCTATCGCCAACTTCTCTACGTTCTGGCACTTCTTTTCATGCATGCTTCGTGTACTAGACTAGTTCATATGATATCTTCGTATGCTGAAGCAAGGCACCGACGGGTAGGTACCCGCCTTGACTTCGTCTGCGATAGCGCTCCTTTAAGTTATTATTGTGCCCTTGTCTGTAGCTAATGCAAGCTTTCCTCCGGGAGAGAGAGCATTACAGTGACGCCCTTCGTTTGAAGTACTTCTTTCAGAATTCCTTCAAAAGAAAATAGATTAGGTTAGGTTAAGCAAATAGAATATTCATTAATAAAATAATGAGAGTACTGTTCAATCTCCATACTTTCGAAAGATTTGTTTTACGTGTCTCATTCCATGTGCCCCAATATATATAAAAAAAGTTTTATATTGAATGAACGGGAATCATATTTTGAAAAAGTAGTCAATTTTCAGAATGTCCTCTATCTTTAAGGTGTTGAGAAGAAAAGGTAGGAAAATTGGTATTTTCCAGGCATCAGCGTCAAAATATCGGCAACTAATAGTTTGATTGGAAAGGATTGTGTTTATGCATCCATACAAAATATGAAGTAATGCAGAAAAAAGGATGTGAGTGCAATACACATAATCCTATTTTGAAAAAAAAAAATCTCATTATAGTCTGAAGAATTAAACCAACCTGCTTCGATACAGTCTGGCGTGAGACAAACATTTTGTTGTTCTGCATTCGTATAAGGTGCGTTTCCAACATGTTGTTGGTTGTCCGGGTATAATTCTGAAAAACAAGACAATAATAATAAGGAAACTTTGTACAGTTCAGCAATTGTTCATGACTTAAGAATGATGAATAAGTTTTCAACTGCAGTAAACATTATGTTAAAATGTATGAAGCAGTGAAGGTCAGTCACTAAAAATAAATTAGATTAGAAGCATGTTAATACTAAGTATCCGTAGTTGAAACTATTGGTGGAACAGAATAGTGTCCCAAAAGTGTCTGCACACAATCCTGAAGTTATTACTAACATTTCATATTGAACTCGTTATTGAAGTGCGAAACCAAATTTGGTCCGTGATAGTTAAATTTTGTTTACCTGCACTGAATTTTTAATATTTGACGTAAACCGAAAAATGCGGGGAAACCCACTGGGATTGAGCCTTAGAAACTTTAAAAATAAATTTTTGTATCTGAAAAAGTAAAACTAGACGATAACAGTTGTACGGTTTGAACATTCAGTTCATTTCTCCTGTGTTAGTCCTATACATGCATATACAATTAACTTATGGTTCTAATATAGTTTAACGGGAACATAATTCATTTGATTACGATAAGGTTCATTTGATTCACTCTTTTAAAGCTCGTTCGTTCATTCGTCCCATTGATGATGAGTGACAACAATTAAAGCTGTTAAGCTTTAGTTAAGCTTGCATTAAGTTGACTCTTTTAAACCTCTTTTTTATTCGGAAACAAACTATTCGTTCATATACTATCGTTGCTATGAAACTATAAAGGAACAATGGTTAAAATATTAACAACAATGACAAATATTAAAATATATTAATAAATGCCAGTTCATTTAAATTGGTTAACTTTAAATCTAACAATTACTTCATTATTTAGTTATTTAATTTTAGTTCATTTGTTGTACTTGCACAACGAATAACTACCTGTTTGCGTAAATATCGGTAATGTTATGTTTCGACTATGTGCTTGAGTGTACTATACCTTACAGAAAATAGTTACTTAATCAGTATACTCAATTATATCAAGAAGATGGTGTTATTCGTAAAGATATGAGGATTCCTCGTGTAAGTAAAGTTAAATACGTTCCTAACTCCTTATATTTTTATGTTTTATCATTTTTGTAACAATTTGTATTAATTATATTTAAATAACGTCAAATTTATATTGCAATTTATTTTTATATAATACTGTAACTTAGCAACAGCCTGTTTTATTTTATCTAAATTATTCAATAAATAAACTTCTTTTTTCACCTTTCGATCTAGTCTTCCTTATCCCTTAAGGGTGGCCTCAGGGAGAGGGCGAATATATGTTAACGCGAAAATCTCACTTGGTTAGTGCTCATTTTACGGATATTGAAATTAACATGCACTTATTAATTAATAATTAATGTAACAGATAATAGAATATTTCCCAAAAAGGCTAAATAAAAAATAGCCTTGGAAGAAAATAAACGGAACGAAACAAAATAAATAAAATACTATTGTTTATTAGAAATAAATTCTAATTTTAATAAAGTGATTACACGTACGTACCATAATTCGGGGGCTCATTTCCTAGAAATGCACTCACAAGTTCAAACCAAATTAAAGTCGCTAAAAATGCAAACAATTCTTTAAAAGAAGTCCATTTGTTCCAAAAACGTCTTGATCTGTAAGAGAAGTACACATGATGTGATGAGGATCCTTTGTTGAAAATTCATTTCGAATTTTTTCAACAAAAAAAATATATATTTACGTAGTTGTTAATTGCGTATTTTGCTTATTGTTAGAAACTGCCTAAAAGCATTGCACAAAAGAGCCTGGTCTGTTATACGAATTGTAAAGTTTTTATGTAAAAAAAAGAAAGAACTGGAAATATCTCGAAGTTATGTACTATTGTTTCTTTTGTTTTACTTTGTATTCAAAGAAAAGAGATTTAGCGTTTCTTTCTCAATTCATGTGTTTTCACATCGAAAAGTTACTATATATCTTTGTCTGCCAAGCCGACATTTATTTAAATTTTGTACATGGGTATTGTTTCACTTTTTAATTTCCGATCTCTCTATGGGAATATTATTTTGTTTTCTTCTGATTGTTTCATGTTAACATTTTATACTTTTTAGCAGTAAAAATGTTCTTACTGCTTTAACATATGGAAGCTATTGTATTGTACGTATACATACTGGTAACACGATAGCTTTCTTCAAAGCAGAATTCGTTTATGATTTCGTTCGTGAGGCCATCTATAGATGATAATTCACAGAGCAATCATACGAAAATTTAACAAGATTTTGTAACCGGGTATCCCTATATTATACAAAAGGTATGTAAACTCGTCCTATTTTAGGTACGAACCAAACGAAGATCACTCGTAAAGTCTGGTATGTAATAACCAGTGATTCCGCCAGACCCACCCCCTGTTGGGGTATCACCCCTAAAATCCTCGAAGAAATCCCCTAACTTCAATTTTTTTAGTCAGAATTCGATAGAAATCATGCAAACTCCACTTAAACCCTCCCAATTTTGATTTCCCCCCCCCCAACTGAAAATTCTGGTTGAATCACTGTGAATAACACTTGTGAACTCGTCCTAAACCTATTTTATTGATTGCAACGTGTCTTGTAAATACGTCCGAAGTTCCGTTTCCTTTCTTGATCGATGTTGTTCGTGTGTGTCTGGTGACTAAGTAAGCGCTAGGAGTACACCGATTGAGCTGAAGTTCGAAAGAGAGTAGTCTTTTGTTTAGGACTCCAGTATTTACCACCGGATGACGTGAAGAAGTATTTGTCCCAGAATTTACATTCAGTACAATTACTGGATGTCAGATCAGTGAAATTTTCTCATTACTTGGTAAATCACTACATATCAAAAGAGGCTAAATCGCACAGTCAATACATGGGAAACATTCCACTAAATCTTGAAAGACAGGTTGACAAGGCTTATCGCGTCTTCAAGTACCTGCTGCTTTCAGCAGGATACTATTGATGATTATTAAACGAGATTCAAACTGAAGTAAATGCAAAACACAACACAGCCACGTGTTAAACTTCGAGCAAGGAAGAATTGTGAGGAAGATATCCGCCAGTGTAGCATACACGATGTTTCTTCAATGTAAAATTTTAAAATATGATAATTTTCCAAGCTTGTTAGATGTTATTAGGAGTGCTAGTCCTAAACCTGGATAAATTGGGTACACAAGTAATATTTCTTTGGACACGTTTACATCGGACGCGTTTATATTTATTAACAATCTACCAGTTTTGAGTAATCGGACGAAATTACATTCTATATTAAGAATATTGTATGGAGAAGAAAGTGGATAGATTTTCCCTCCCAGTTTTGACTTCACATCCCCACCCAAACTGAAAATCCTAGCGGAGTCCCTGAGTGGCAATGTGCTGAAGTGTGTACAGTTTAATAAGTAACGCAAAGAGAAGTCCTGGCGGCAAATCCTTCATTGTTATAATACCGGAAGTAAAGATGAAAGATATAACGTTGCGGACGTTGAATCGGTGCTGTGGACCAAGCCCTGTTGCCGAGCATCATGTCTGACGTTTCCATGATTTTCATCAGCTTCACCAGACTAATGTCAGGATAGTACCTCAATCAATGCCGTGTCCGCTACCTCCCTCATTCCTTGCTCCAGAAGAGTGATCACTGAAGGATATCATATCAGAGATCCTTTGTGAATTGTTCAAGCGAAAAATGAAAAATCAAGAAGAAGCCGTGAAAATTCGAGTTTAAAAAGTCAAAACGAACGGGTGTATCGAGGTCGCTAATTTCAAATTTAAAAACACTTCTTCTCTACATGCTTATATTGATTACGGACGGATGAACAAGCAGATGAGCAGAATAAAATTAGAGCCTAAAAGAGTTGCTAAACGTTTGGGAGCCCACTAGAGAAAGAGAGAACGAATTTCAGTGTAGCAGGGTAGTGAGCCGCCAGTATGCTCTCCCTATCAAGGCGTACTAATTTACGCGACATTCACGAAGAGTGAAACAGTGAACATTGTGGCTCAGCGTTAAGAAGACCCAGTGAGAATAAAAGGATTTCAGAGACATAAATGAACGAACTAATGGATACAAATTTGATTCAATCAATGACAGTTTTTATTAGCTCATTCAAGCATAACAATAAAGGAAGAATGTCCATTGCTCGTGCAATGTAACTTTCAGGTAAACACAATTTTTTTGTTTATTTCAAGAGATTTAAGTAAATTTTAACCAAAAGCAAACAAATGTTTACTGTTCTATTATATCAGCACTGGGTAAAATCTTATGATTTAAAAAAAATTAAATTATTTTAAGGTCTTTAGGCACCTTCTGGCTCAGCCCAATGGAGATTTTGTGATGAGAGAAGTACTGAAAGCTGTAACCATAAGGAGTGTTCTATTTATTGTAGGGGAAGGTTGGAGTTTCCCTCTCTCGGGAAAAATCTTTCGTGACTGTTTTCTGAAAAGTCTGGAATATAAAAGGGCGAGAATTTTTAATTTGTTCTACAGTTTGAGAATTTCTTCTCCCGGAAATTGTCTCAATCTACTTCCTATCCTACAGCCACTTAGCAAATTCAACCATGAAAATTTTCATTAACGTTACTGACGAAATGAGAAACCTTCGATATTCAAAGAATATTTCGGCAACACACTACCAGTCCATATCCCTAATCGGGAGATAGTACGATCGAAATGCAGTCCTGAAAGATTTTTTTGTTTCTCCCGCAAGCACAAAACAAATTCTAGGTTTGGTACCTTGACTGAAGGCCATGGTTGCTATCCATTCCTGCTCTCACAGATCCCCGTTTTCACTTTTCTTTCCGTGTAAACTATCGAATATTCTCCAAAGCGTGGTTAGTAGAATGAAAAATTCAAAAGGAAAAAAAGACTCGAAAAGAAAGACGAGGGGCTTAACAAGAAGGAAAGTGCAACGATATTGAAAAGTATTTAACGTAAAACAATAATCAAATTTACAAATCTACCATGTCGAGATAGGACTTGCTTTTCCCTTGTAAACCTTATTACTATGTTTTAGTTAACTGTTCAGTGAAATTTCAATAATAATCTACGTGAAAAAGTCGAGAAAAACACTTGCATTGAACTTTAATAATCCGCTACTTGGTCCCTGAGTACTTTTAGCATATTAAATAAATAAACTGTGTGTCTACTTACAATACTCTTAAAATGATTACATCTGAAGAGTACCGCCCCGAAATGTTCTCAAATAATTCAAGAACCATTTACCATAAAACAACTGTCATAGATATCTAAACATCTATACAGTGGTACCATTCAATTACTTATTAACCACTATCAGCATTTTTTTTTACATGACAGTAACTAAATCCCATATTTCAGCGTTCCGCAAACTATTTGAAACTACATATTAGTTTCTTTTTAATAGTTGAAAGTTACCAAGACTATAGCTTATATGGGATTATAAGCCATTTATATTTCAGAACGGAATTTATATTACTTCCTCCTTTGTTTATACTTCATCCACAAAAGACCTATCGATCACGAATAGTGCAAAATAAAGACACTTTTATCTTCACACGAACGAGCGTGCGTGTAAGTCTCCAACTTTTTGAATAGGCATTGCATTTATGGGCTCAGAAGAAATGATATTTTATTCTGAAACAATTCTTGAACTTATTTATTTTTGTATTTTTTTCTTTTGCTCAGTCTAATCTAGATTCAGAGACCACAACAGCTGGCCTCGAGGACCAGCTGTGGTCCGCGGACCACAGTTTGCGGAACGATGCCATATTTGATTTTATTATTTGAATTAATCTTTGATTTTTCATTAATAATGACATACTCAAACAGGGCGTAGGACATTTAGCCACCGGTCAATTAGCCACCAAAATGATCAGCCTGGACAATTAGCCACTGATATACAAAGGAGGACATTTATTTTAATATCGTAATAAGTAACACATTTTTCTGTATAATTTACCACGTATACTATATAATATTATCTCACCAAGTAGTCCTCATTGTTAAGAATAGTACAGCTGCAATTCACGGAGTAGGTATAACAAACAAATTGAATACCACAAGAATTGTGCAATCTATTTACAAGTACAAGCTTAATTATGCAGCAGTGTGTAGAAGGAGAACGGTCTACTCCACGTTTTGGAAGTATGACTTGTGTTTAATCACGGAAGTGTCGGAGGACCACATACGTCATGTCATGTTGTATGAATTTCACCAGGGACATCCAACCAGCGCAGCGGCACGAAACATCAATGACGCATATGGTCAGGTTGTTGTGAATGTGCGAAAGTGCCAGAGGTAGTTCCTAAGGTTTTTGTCTGTGGACACCAGCCTCATCGATAAGCCATGAGAAGAGAGATCTGTGTAGCTGGACAACGATGCCCTGCGAACAGCGGTGGAGGCAAATCAAATGCAAACTTTTAAAAAACTGGCCACCGAACTCTTTGTCACCCATTCGACCGATCATCTTCATCTGCAAGACCTTGGGTACGTGTCTAAAATCGGAAAATGGGTACCCCATACGTTAACATCTCAACAAAAGCAGCAGCGAGTTGACATCTCCAGTTCCCTGCTTACCTGCGACAGATGTGAGAAATTTCTGGACAGAATGGTGATAGGGGATGAAGAGTGGGTCCTCTACCATAACATTACATGTAAACGGCAGTGGGTATATAAAGAATTGGCCCATGAACTGTGGAAAAACAAGACCTCAACCCCGGCAAAGTGATGTTGAGTGTTTGGTGGGATATCCGTGTGAAAATCCATTTTGAGCTCTTGCCACGTAACCAGACTGTCTGCAGCTTGAACGCCTACAGACTGCATTGTTAGAGAAACGTTGTGTGCTCATCTACGGTGATAACGCGCGCCCACACACAGCAAGAAAGACCTGTACTAAGATCAAGGAAGTGTAGCTTGGAGAAACTTCCCCACCCGGCGTTCTCACCAGGTCTTTTTCGCAGCCTGCAAAACCACCTTTCCTGTAAAACACTGCAAAATGATAATGTCGTGCGAAGAACAGTGACCCTGTTTTTTGCCTCCAAAACCAGTGACTTCTAAATCCAGCGTATGGTTCAACAAATGATTGACAGGTGGCAGAGTGTTGTGGAGGCCGATGAAGACTATTTTAATAACTAACGGTAGTGTTCCAGGTAAGTTATCGTTCTTTTCCTCACGGTACAAAAGTATGACATTACTTACGGGATAGTTGGTTTGGCCATTTATATGCTTCAAACAAAGGTAACACAAAATAGTGCAGAACAACACAAGTATTCGTTATTATAATTCCATGAATAAAAACAAAGCTCTTACATCTTAACATGGAAGAGTAGGTGCAACCATGGAACCAACTTTGAAATAATGTCAGAAATATCTGATGAAACCGATGGTGGGCGAATAATATTCAGTAGCATCACAACATACTACATTAACTTTTCCCACGTAGGTGAAAGGATTCTCGCCCTTAAGAAAATATTATTTTACAACAGTTCTCTTCAAGAAACTGGTGCGTTTACCTTATGACGATTCAATTAGCTTTAAAGGAATTATAGTAGTTACTTCATTATTGCGTGCAGACCATAGAGTTAGGAAGAAAATAGAGAGAACATACATGACGTCACAAGCAAAATTCGGTTCATCGGCAGCCATCTTGTGTGGCCCCATTAGTCCCCCTCTATACCGAGTACTGTGAGGATTGCCTTTTTCGATAGAGGATGAGTGCACCTGAGAGAGGCAATACTCGGAAAAGAGGGTCTCTGAATATGAGGCCACACAAGATGGTCAAAATGCCTCGTCCCTTCCGTCTCTTGGCTTCATTACCCTCTCCAACAAAACAGCTTAAGGTTCCCTCTATTAATATTCCTAACTCTATGGTGCAGACGCTTTTGGGACAGATTCAGTTGCGAATCAGAATTTAGTTGATTTTCAACTAGTTAACAATATTAAACATCAAAAGGTTCCATTCCAGTCTTACCTCAGAATAATAAATGGTAAAAGAAGTACAGGTAATAGGTAAAGTAACAATTCTATGCTTGTGTCAACTATTTCATACGGAATTTCTAGTAATACGATATACTATACTTTACTATGCACAATTCTAAGTATAACTGGTTTGCACAAAATGTTTGCAAGATGGTTTCATAGAATGATTACTATTTAACAATGGAACGTAATGAATGATAACAATTATGTGAAATCACCAGGCCTTAAGAGTATCTCGATATCAGATACAGAGGCTAATAGCATAAAACATACATCTGATCGAATTTACAGATACAAGGAACAATTTAGCAAAGAAATACAGCAGCTACAGACAGTAATGCAGAAAGGTACAATAAGAATAAACCAAAATGCAACTTACATTTGAACACTGACAACAGAAGCAAATAATAAAACTACGGTGAGTGATAAACAAATGCATAAAGATCCAGAAATAATCGTACAAAATCAAGAAATACACAGTCATCCAGAAACAAAGAATCTAGAGAAACGAGAGAGGAAGAAAGAAGTAATTAAAGGAAAAGAAGAAGAAATAGGAAATCATGTGATTATGTTTATGAAAGAGGAAGAAGAGAAAGTAAGAGGACGAAAATTAGTTTTTGGAGAACTTAGTGCTTGAGGAAAAGAAATATATATAACTCCAATGAGGAGAAAGAGACACTGTCATCCTTGAGAAATTTTGTCGTCCTTGTAAGGAGAAAACTCACTGTGTATATATTTTCATAAGAAGTACTCAAGGTTATGATATTATTATCAAGGAATATAATTCGAGGCTGAAAAAATAATTGTAACTAGATTTAGTAGTATTTGACATCATGAACGTAGAAGCTGTTCAAGATATACCGAATCCGATTTCTCGCAGTCTTGTTTCCCTATCCTTCATTATCATTATACACACATATACAGGGTGGTAAGGTTACGGACCGACAAACTTCGGGAGGTGATAGTACAGTGAAAAATAAAGAAAAAAAGTCAAGGGAACGGGGGGGAAATTCCGAGGCGTTACGGAGCTACAGCCTGCCGAAAGCGTGGGAAAATGAACTTCAGAGCGGATTATTGCGAAGACGACAAATCGGAGAGTAGGCGGTTGAGAGTAAATTAGAGGAAGTCACACCCGGACTATTCAA
>JAGDQP010044529.1:0-15876 GCA_022664845.1 Lepisma saccharinum
AAACCAAGGTGTGTTTTCCTGTCGTTTCTTTTCACCTACAAGTTTTTTCCCTGCGTCCTTCAGTGTCACGAATTGTTCTCCCACTTATTCAAATCAATTTCAGCAGTATAATTATAATCTTCTTTATTATTTCTCGGGTCAACCAAGATTTCGAGTTGATAATCTGCCTTTACGCTCGGATTATCTAATAGCTTTACTTCGAATTTCAGTTGTTTTGACCCCTTGCCTTCCGTATTCGCGATGAACAACTTTCCCCTCAGTTTCATATTTACTAACTGATGATTCGTGTCTCTCTCTGCTTCTCTGTAAGCTCTAACGATCATTAATAAATAAATAAATGTCTTCGTCTATCTACTAATACGTGACAGATCTGGTTGTGTTTTGCCATCCGGAGATATCCATGCGCATTTGTGTATATCTTTGTGTTCGAGAAACGTGCACTTTACTATCAGATCTTTCGAATTGTTAGCCAGCCATTGTTGTTGCTAACTTCATGAAGACTTGATATGCGTATAGTAGGTCTAAGATGTTCTTCCCTGCCCACCTTTGCGTTGAAAATCTCCCAACACAAGTTTCCGTAATCTGTCAATTAACCTATCTAACTCATTGTAACATGTATCATTATCGTTAGCTCGAAGCAGCTTGTTCGCGTGTGTTGGTTGTATGACTTTAAAGTGGACCTGTGAACTGCCACATCAGGTCGCTGCATATGCCAGGCATTTGATGAGAATGCCGTGAACGAACGCACCGCCAGGCATTGGTTACAGAAATTCCGTTTGGGAGATGTGAGCCTTGCTGATGAACCTCCCAGTGGACGACTACATGGGTTGGATGACGAGACTCTGAAAGCAGCCATCGAGGAGGACAGTGGTCTAACGTTTGATGAACTTGCAGAAAGGTTCCATGTTTCAGCTGAAATAGTCAGACTGCACCTGCATGGGATAGAGAAGTCATGCCATATAGGTTAAGCAAGTGGGTACCCCATACATTGTCGGCAGCCAACAAGGAACAACGAGTGACAGTCTGTTTGTCCTTACTCACTCGGCACCTGAACACACCCATATTTGATCGCTTGCTCACTGGTGACGAAAAGTGGTTCTTCTATGACACTCCCAAGTGTACCAGACATTGGTTGACGCCACATGACCCTGTTCCTCAGACCTCAAGACCAGCTCTGCACCCACGAAAGGTATGGTGGACTTGTCGCCAACTGGTGCATCACGAGCTCATTCCTCCTGGTCAGATCATCTTGCTGACCTCTACTCACAGCAGCTGCAAAGAGTGTGCTGTTCCTCCACGACAATGCCAAGCCACATGTGGCAAAGGGGACCCAGGAGACCCTCCAGCAACTTGGCTGGGAGTGTGCCATGCATCTTATTCACCGGACCTTGCGCCAAAAGATTACCACCTGTTTTATTTCCTCGATAACCACCTATGTGGGAGACCTGCGGAACGCACTCACGGACTTTGCTTCAAAGACCGCCGACTTTTTATCACCTGCGTATTGTGAAGCTGCAAGAACGTTGGCAAAAGGTGTTGGATGCTGATGGAGCTTACTTCGAAACTTGAAGGTACGTACTGTCCACTGTACTGCTCTTTGTTTATCACTGCTCGAGAACGACAAACAGATCCAAGGCTCCAAAAATGGAGAACTGCAAACGGAGAAATTTTAAACAACGTGTTCAGTGAGCAGTCAAAAAAAAAGACCTGACGTTTAGCGATATTCTGGACTGCAATTTTACTTTCCACACGTATGAAATAGCTTTCGTTTGGTTAAAAGTAAGAGGGGACACATTCCGTAACTTGAACACAAATTGGTCACAGCACAGGTAAATCCTATAATAGTCCCCTGAATTTTCTCCAATTTTAAAGTAAATTCCGTGCCTTTTCGAAGTTTTTCAGACAGTTGGATACCCTGAATTGGTGGGGAAACATGATATTAAAGTATTTATGGAAGTAGAATAAGAACAAAAGACAAATTGAATAGCTTGTACAATGCTGCTGACAGCAAATAAAAGTACGTGAAGAAAACCGAAAGGTAAGAACGCTAAAGATGAAATGGGATACATATGATGAAAACTTGCTCTACAGGATGTCATAGTCCCCTTGCCAAGTCTGTAGAACAAAGCAGTATGGTAAGGCAACGTTTAGAACTATTCACCTTATCGATGGCTCATGGAAAAACAACTGTCAGGCACGTGACAGAGATCTGAGTTTGATTTAGTCCACGCAACATGCCTATTTTCTGCACACATGACATAACGTCCAACAAAGCTTCCCCTATCCATTCTATTCACGACCCTACAAGTAAAATAGATACTAATGTCCCGCAGAGGTTTTGCTCTCCACCTATAATCAGAGTCCCGAGTTCGATCAAACGTTCCAGGGTTGCGGAATCCCCTGCAAACTCTCAGGAACTGCATCCGATGAAGTAGCAAGACCTTCAGGTCAGAAACCTATCTCTGAACTGATCATGTGAACAGCAATTTTCAATCGAAGATACTTAAAACACATTTCTGGAAATTCTAATGTACAGGGTGGGTGAGAAATAGCTCCCTATTAGAAATGTTTACTTAACTTTAACACTAATTGATCGATTTTAATGAGACAAGTTTTACATTGTACAGTACAATAGTACACTTTACTACAGCGGTAAAAATTCACAAAGGCACAAGTGTTAAATTCCCACACAGCCACGAACATTATCCACCTGTTTATGCAGTCACATGGGAACATATCCATTTTGACTTTAGCATGCTACATGAGGCAAGGTCAGGGTTTCTTGCTGGACATTCATGTGAACCGCGACGACCCAACCTGGTGACAATGTCGAGTCACTCCCGAACACAGCGCGCAAAGTGAATAGGGGCACTATCTTGCATGAATGAAAATGTTCGAAGTGGACACTGTAGGCCACGCATGTTCTCGAGGCATGGTTAGGTAACGATCTGGATTTATCTGTCCAGTATTATACGAATGGCCCCGTAACTTGACTTGAGGTCATGCCGAAGCACACTGTGACCTTGGACCGGTGGATAATGTTGGTGGCCATGTGGAATTTTAACACTTGTGCCTAAGTGAAATTTTACCACTGTAGTAAAGTTGTACCAGCAGAGCAAGACACATACACACACATGAACGCCTGAAGAACTTCAGGGTCCCGTGTGTGCAGACTGGTAACATTTAGAGATATCTAAAATTTCTTCGAATCCTCAAAACTTATTTTTGCGCGAGTGACTTACGCGTGGTCAATATTAATGTGAGAACGTTCCACAAACAAGAAGCTGACCATACGTAAATCAATTTTATAAATTTTCAAATTCATATAACTAAGCAACGTGAAAAATGTTCAATCATTATATAAACACCTGTACAAAAAGTCAGAAGTCACGTAGTGCTACTAACACAAATTATATTTAAGCAGTCACCATCCCCCCCCCCCCCTCGCAATTCGCCAACAATGCTTGACGCATTTTTAAAAAAAAATGATTTATGGTCTTTAAGACTTCCATGGTTCAGGCTGGGATAGGGTAGTGGAAAGAATGCGTGAAGGTACCGTCACGGCATTTACGTGATGAAACTGAAAGGGGAAACCTTCATCAGAATGGTGTGCCACTGATATAGAACTCAGAACGCAAAACCAACTCACGCATGACGTGACAAAGTATGCTGAGCTTTCATCTAAGCAGGGTTAGAAAAATCCCGGCGTCAGGTCGCCTAGCTTCTTTTGACGTTAGTACTCCTGCTAATAGTTCCCACTTTTACGTGCTTGGATGGGTTAAAAACAAATTAAAATGAATTCGTAATCACGTTCGAAGTTTCTTCAACCTTAAATATATTTAATTGCGTTGAATTACGAGTAGTGTCCGTTTACATCCCTTGTATACCCAAAACGTCAACCGGCGAGTTACAAAGCAGTCGTGTGCTTTGTAAAACTTCACTTATATTGGCTTCAGATGCTGTAATCTTCGAGGAATAGCCCGTTCACTAATCTAAGCTTGTATTTTAAGGCCGAAACATGTAGGTCTATGCATTACATTGTATTATTGTGGCACCTGATTGTTCAGAGCTGCACCTTGGTCAGAAGACAATCTTTCGAGCCCTGCATCTAAATATGTAAAAACGTGATTATCGTAAAAAAAAAAAATAATTAAAATGCCGAATTAGAAATATTGTGTAACTTCTAACACTGCAGTAACCGGCTGCGGATACGCTGTTGGCTATATCATGAAAGGAAAATATCAGCTGTTTTGTGGAAATAAATTTGAAGATATTCGGGCATAACTATTATCTGTTGAAAACAGCCAATGCTCTCAACTGCTAAAAATATTCCTGTGAACATTAAATATGAGATGTGTCTCATCACAGTCCTCTGGTAAGCACAGATTAGGAACATACAGATCAGAACATTCATTTGGGCACTATCTTAGTACTTGCTGATCAAACTGTGGAAACCTGTCAGGATAGCACGCAGCTCGACTACAATTACCTGCCTTCCCAGTGCTGATCAAGTATTTTACGAAAAACGTTGGCTCTCAGTAAAATATCAGCCTCCAGGAAGAGGAGAATAAGTGTTAAGTACTGACAAGCATCAACTACAGGGTGGACAGAAAGTACCTTTACACCTGAGCTAAATGCGTGCAAGTGTAAGATATTTAAGATTAGAGCCTCCCATCCTGATTATTGATATGGCAACAGTGCTCCTCACGTGAATTGCAACGAGTTTTCCGCGTAACTGCCCGGGGAGGAGAATAAAATCTGTGCGCTGACCAGTTTTGTCTCGCCTTTCGGTGTTTGGTGAAGAGCAACGGCAGCACAAGTGTGTGAGTCCATGAACGGAAGCACAACGAAAATATGACACAGGTGATGGGATAGGTTTTGTGAACGGTTCGGTAAGGAGCCACGAAGTCGTCAGATTTTCATTCCGTGGGAGAAGAAAGCTTTTCGCCTGGGAAGTGTTTTGGATGCCCCCCCGGCTCCGGTCGTCCATCAACCCGAAGGGAAACGTATGTTGAATTTAGTGTGTCAGTGATGCGTTCACCCTGCATGTCGACCAGAAAGCGTGCTGCAGAACTTGAAATTAAAAGGAGCACAGTGGAACTTAAAGGGACTTTCTGGCCACCCTGTATACTGTTTCTCTCATTTATATTATGTGAAATAGTGCAGAACAGATGCAGGAAATAAATAAAATATAACTATTTCGAACGGTCAACACACACATACACCTCTTTTCCATCTTTTAGCATATATTTTATGATCTGAGTCTCGTTTATTTCTGAACTTTCGACATCTGTGGCTCAGGCCGGGATAAGAGAAAGGGCTCGGTCGGGGCGTAAGTTCAGAGTACCATCCAGGCATCTCTGATGTAACTAAGGAAAAAAAAAAAAGGTGAGAAAATGCGTCAAGATGGTCGGAATCGAATCCAGGAAGTGAAGCCAACTGAGCTACAGCCACTCCGTATCTATCTTATGATAAAATACACAATTTCCCTGGGAAAGATACTACCCTGTCAAGGTCTTCATTACTAATATAAATTTATTTACAATACTACTCAACAAAACTGAGAACGGCGTGAACATGACACGCTAATAAAATACAGGCAATTCAAACACTCACCTTAAGAAGTTCCCTGAAATACGGACTACATGCCGATAGCACCACTCGATGTGCTTTCAAACTTTTGCCTTCACACGCAAGTGTCACATCTACGAAATCTTCATCGTCCCTAAGATTTTCAAAGGCAGATGTAATACTGCTTTGGTAATTGTTCCAACGTAGACAAAAATGTTGGGCATCTACCATTGCTCCTCTCTGAAACCTGCCACTCTACCTGAAATAAAAAGAACATCTATCAGACCATGAGAAAGTAGGAGCAATTTCTTGTAATTTAGCAGGTTTAAAATTCAACTATCACCCCAACATCCGTCATCTTTCTGCACTTCTCTTTTAAAAAAATAAATGAGAAAGATACTTCACAACAATCAGTGTATTGAAAGAAACTACCCTAAAACGAAGATAAAACATAATATAAATTATGGCCTGCAGCAGAATTTCCAGAAGGAGAGCAAGAAAGATCACTGAATGTTCGACTTGATTTGCTTCCAGCAAAAGAATAGTAGACTTACATTCCTCCAGCGAGCAGTAACAGAAAAATTCCGTGACTTTTCCTGGTTTTCCATATTGTAGTCTGTACATTTAATTCAAGGGAAACGAAAGGGAAAAAAATTAGCCTATATTTCCCTTTCACACACTATAGCAGGGTCAACATTTAAAATAGCTTTGGTTAGATCAAAAGTAAAGGGTGACCGACAGTTCGTAGCTCGAACAAATTCCTATAATAATGTGCAACACCTTCTCTCACCCGCTCCATTCGCAGGAACATCCACAAATTGGGTTAAACACTGAGAAATCTTATAATTCCCTGACTTTCCAAAGTTTCCAAGACCCTGGCTACGTCTGTCAACCTCGCTGTATAGTTCTCATTAAAAAGTCATTCGCCCAACAGCTTACTTTCCTCTTGCATACTTTCTCTTACCTGATCTGTCAACCAATATCTATGCTACATTTATTATTGTTATTTTGATATCTAAATATAGTGCACTTGATGAAAGAGGACTAAATTCTCAAAATCTGAGTCTTTTATCATGGTTTACGGCTTTAGTTTTGCAGCTACTTTATCCTACCAACTTTCTGGGTACTAGTCAGTACAAAACTATATTATCTGTACCTGGTATTCAGGAGTTACACTGAACTTTTTTGAAAAGCGAATACGGTTCATAATAATCAAGTTCTACCGAACTATGTCTACTTAACACATATACAGCTACGATGCACTTTTGTCTACTATACTATCGTTACGCTCGAATATCTTGAAAAATATAACGTAATCTTCCTTGGAGTAAGTTACTACCTTCATTTACTTTATTTATTTTTATATGGGTCTGTCTAGTAACTTTGGACTTCGGCCTGTCACGATTCGCCTTTAGCTGTTAAAATCCACACCCACTCCGGGACTCGAACCCGAAACCTTCGAGCCAATGGCCTACCGCCGCAGACCGCTCGGCCAGCTGAACGGCGCTTTACGAATAACGTCTACAATTAACCAATTAGTTAAAACGTCCAAAGTCTAATTGGGTGTCTACAGGAACACATTTCTTCGTGTTCAGTAACAACTCCGACCTACTCAAGCAGATACGAGGTCACGCAACAAACAATATTCCTTGTACAAAGGGTGCAGCATGTAGATTTGTTTTATTTAGGTGCACGATATGTCGGTGTGAGGATATCTTGGTATGAAAATTTTAATCTTTACAACGAAACGTCCAATCTTGTTAACAAATGCTACAGACACTCAAAATGAGCTTTGAAATGTAAAGTGTACTGTGTTTGAGTAAAATAATATTTTAAAAGACATACTAGGCATACATATTTTTTAACTGTCACGGGATCACAAATAAAGATGTCATGAAGGACATATGATCAACAAGCAAAATATATCTTTGGTGGAACCATCATTTCATTAGTAATTCCATGTCGCTGAATACGAAAATGGTCTTCATTTTGTTTGATTGCTTCGTGTTTGGAAGACACCGGCTTTACTGATGTACGAACACAAATGGAATATATACGTGGTGATTTGAAAGTGGGCGGTATTCTAACATGGTAATCTTCCTTGGTCATGCACATGGCAGAGCTTCGCAAGATTAAACAAAGCCTTTTTCAAGTTCTAACGTTCTGAATTAGCTGTAAATAGTAATCTGGGAATTCGTTTTAGATAAATCAGCGGAAACCTTGCAAAGCTATCACTAAACTACTAAAACAAAAACCATGTTAGAGTAACGTACTTTACCATAACACTATGACTATCAATCACAGGACAGTTTCAATTAAAAGTTCACTTTTATATATTTATATTAAACCGTCCGCATCTCCCCCTGCCAAGAACATGTACACCAGCCAAGTTTTCTATGATGGAAAGTTCTTCAAATTAAAATTTCTTTCGGAAACTACAAACTAAAGACCAACCCGGAAACTACAAACTAAAGACCAACCAAGAAAGAAAATAGAAAACACATTTGTTAGGCATAAAATATAAAATCTGCATTTTAATCATGTTTAGCTATAGTATTGCCATCGTTTATTATTAATTAAAAATCAGACACAAGGCCTAATTTTAGTTACAATCTGCTTTCTTTTAACGATAGCCGATATTTTAATCCGTTGATTAATAACGGCTACAGGGTACTCCTATACATTATACTCTGGAAGTTATAGCCTACTTTGCTCATTAAAAACAATTACTGTACTATATTTCCTGAGCTATGACGATGCACAAATTGCATTGGAACATAACAAAGTACTTTAAACAGCACTTCCATACACCGAATCATCCTTTGCACTGAAACGTGTTAGACTCATTTTATTCACGTGAAACCAGTACGTCAATTAGTTGCAGTGCTAAACACAATAGACAAGGTATCTATCCTAGACTATTCTTAACCAAACCTTTACGCTCACCTAGCCTTAGCCTATAGAACATCTTTTAGTTATAGAACTGCTACGTTACAACTAACGGTAAGTGGAAAATACGGATTACGCTCCGCAAAACACATCCAGAAATAGTAAAAACTAGCAAAATTTACAGGAGAAATGAGTAAGTTAATCACCTGCGAAGCGTGAAAAAAAAAAAAAAAAATCAATGTGATGTGTGTTAAACCGGAAGAAAGATCAGTTGAATGTTGGACTACTTACGAGTAGAGGAAGTGTTGAGCCGAGAGGTAGAGGCAGCAGTAATCCCTCCAGCCGTGGGAATCTGATTATGTCAACTGTGTACAATTTCATAATACGTATATAAACCTAACCCACCTACTAAGATTAACTTGTTAACAATAGAAAAGGCCAAAAGCTGATGTACTGAACCACTTTACAGCGTAATAATACATTACCTTGTCAACATGTCACCCGCATAGCAGGGAAACGAATAAGATGTGGTACTATTTTCTTTTTTTAATTCACGAAATAATATTAAAGAACGTCGTAATCTTTCGATTGACATGCAGGTAAACCAATAAATAAGCATAGGAACTCGTAAATTATTATCAAGAAGGCTACTAATCATTTTTATACAAAAATGAACATAAGGTAATTGGATCGGTTCTGCGGAATAAAAGCCGAAAATAGTGAACCATACACACTGCCTCTAATATATACATCTAGAGCATGGTTTTAGAACATTAGGCCACATGGGTGCAGTATTCTAAAACAATGCCGGCAAGGGGGTAGATATCGGTTAACTATTTCACCCTGCACCATTGCATTAAGAGTTTTCCTCAAGAACAAGGGCGTCCATGAGAAAAAATATCATTCCTCATGTAATTAGTAACTTTGTTATACTATTTTTAATACAAATTAACCTAAAATCAGTAAGAAATAGGACGAACCAGTTCCCTACACCCTTTGGTCAAAAACCAAATCTAAATACAATTCATTATTTTCTCCGAGTAAAAAAGATGTGCGGCCCACTGATTACTAACCAGTGTACCCGGTCAAGACACACTGTCATAGCATTATATCATTGTTCTCCCTGGATAAAATGTTAAAATGCCAATATTGTGTAACTACTATGTAAACAAAGAAAACGGACATAGAATGTGTTGTGAACGAAATTTAGCATAAAACACAACTGTCAGTATGCAAGCTTACATTAAACGTTCGTTCGCCTTAGAATTTGCCTTATTCCATTTATAACAGTAAATAATGTAAGAATTTAGATGATATACTGCACATATAACCAATTAACAATACTAAAAGACACACACTACAATGGTAAGACATTATTTACCGTTCCAAGAATTCCAAAAGGTCATTAACAATTGTTATCCTCAATATTTACATGTCGATGCCTTTAAAATGCACGATATATAATGTCATACCGTTCCATGACAAGACCAATCAAAGTGTAAATGAATTACAAAACTAAGGTTACTTCTCTGAAAAACTTTTTAACGCTACATTTCCGCTCGATCCAATCTCATTATTATTTGCCACACGCCAACACACATTGCATTGTATCGTACATCATCTCACCTGTCACAATATACCGGTATATTACACCGGTTACTACGCATATATCACGAACACTTTTTCCTCCAATACGCTCACCACATACGTCACTTCACCCTTTTACATTAATGTGACATCTTTGATGAAAAACCGCTCGATAACAATGACGGAATTCACCATCTTAACAAAAACCTCCACCCACATTTCTGATTACACGACGCTGCCTGCACTGCTTTCGTGCTACACCAATGACTGTCTTACAAAGAAGGGTTAATGCACCAGGCGAATATGAATTTTTAATAGCATTCTACGAACACAATGATATATCCCGATTTACAGATAATCTATTTGTCAAGTTTTCAAATTGATACCTATTTGTCATATATTACACGTCCTATACTTAATTACCGTACTTTTAATACAAAACTAGCGACCTATCTATTATTTCTTATTCTTAGTAAATCAACATAAAAACAAAGATGGCGGAAAATGGCGTGGCGGTATCAAAAAGATCGCCATAGTTTGTTATTGTTTCTGAATTAATGGGTGCTATTTATATTTAGCATCGTATTAACAAAGTATTAATTAAAATATCTTCTCATTACAACTTACGAGCAATCGGGGAGTCACCTTCAATAAGTGACAAAAAGAAATACCATTGCTCAAATTAGATTCCTTAACTATCACACCTAGGTTACTTCTCTAGTAATTGACATTGTCTAATGTCACGTAAGATTTCACTTGTAAAAAAAAAACACATCACAAAAAGCCATCCGAAATCAGCTGACTGACTTAGTCATGACTGAGACACAACAAAATTTTCCATAAAACAAAAGTAAAACATGTAATTAATTAATAAAGAACTATTTATTAATGAAATATTTTTTTCCTTTGATCGGTTTCTGGTAAAGGGTTGATCGCAAGTGCTTGAAGCTAAACGCGGTTACCGGAACGATTTTAAAAAGTTACATCACATTATAAATTATTTGTATATTAATAAACAAATTGAAATAAAAATAATTAAACTTTCATTAACTCTTACCTGCTTTACACTCCGAACTATACTGCGCACCACTAAGCAAAAATACCACAAAAGACAAAAGCTAACAATCTGTAAAAAAGACGCACAACGGATAACGCTTATCAACACAGACAAGACATCTGTCGGAGAAAATTGGTACTAACCAAAGCGTACCCCACAAAGCGAGTGCGCAATGGCATAAAACAACCGGGTTTTAATAAAACGTGTACTTTGAAGCCATCATATTTGTGTTCTTTTTTTAACTACCTAACCCCCACTTTTTTTTATGAAATATATGTATATTGTTGCAGATAGGTGCACCCAGAAACTGAAAGTTCAGTCAAGGTGCGTGCGATAGAAAATAAACAACAAAAATCATTTGACATTTCTGAAAAAAAGAAAATATATTAAAAAAACAGAAACAATTGTAAATTGTAGTGGTAAAAAATCATTAGATAGGTACATTTTCAAGCTCGAGGTCAACTTTCTGCGCATGAACACTAACATTCATTTGCTGCGTCAGGGGTGCGTAATTCCTGTGTTTTATTGGCCAAACTCCCACTCTCGTATTCATCGATCGAATGAGACCTAACACTTCCCAAATGGATGAAACTTTTTTTTTTTAATCGTTAATATTGCCAATATCTCCAGGGGATTGTTTATGCATAGAATTACCTCGGTTTTTGACTCAGTCCACGCATACATACTTGTCAATAAAAGAATGATTCTAAAAACATTTTCAAAATGGAACGATTTCTCTTTGAGGTTCTTGGTTGCTAGAGGACTTTTTTTATTTATTTTACTGCAAAAGACGTAAGAGTACAATTCTTAGCTTGGTTTAATTATTAGAGTCTCCATTTGTGTTATCTGCACTCTGTGCTGTTTCCCCGATCCTACAATATCTCATGGCACAGATCTAAAACTCGCAACTCTACCGGCTTTTACGCACGCATTCTCTTCTATTTGCCAACACAAAGAAACGACAAACCTTTGCGTACACATCAATTGAACACCTTGATGTGTGTCGCTGACGAAGGATTAATGACCCGAGCGCATGGAAAGGGTGTACAAATCTTTGATTCTCGTTAAAAAAAAAAAAGAAAGAAAGAAAAAGTGTCAATATTTGTGTAGCGTAGTGCAAATTAAAAACCGGCAGAGAAACAAACGTTCAAAAACAAAAACATCCAGGAGATCTTATTGTCCCAAATAGTGACGTGTTCAGAGGTAGGGTACGTAGCTTCCGGTCCTCCTAAATTCTGAATTTTATATTAAAAGTTAGTACGGCGTTTACTAAAATGGACACCCAAAAAATCTCCTGGATGCCCCCTAGAAAAAAATGGATATATGCCTACTATTATACTTGAAGACTATTCTTTGTGCTTGAAAGTTCTTTTTTTTTTTTCCTATTCTAAATACATTACATTTTTTTTTACCTTACAAGTACTGGTTATGAAGGCTTATTTTAACTTAATGCAAACACATAAACCAAACATATTGTCGGCTTACAATTGAAACCCTTTAGAAATGAATTTTCACTAGTTTAGAAATTTAATCTAGGAGGACTCTTAATATTCTTGAACTCAATTTCCCATTTATTAGCTTAAAAGTCAGAATTTGGGCGATATCTAGTCATTGAATGCAAACATTCTTTTTTGTTAGATCTGTATTCTGTAGTATTACTTGCAGTATCTGTAGTGTTTCATCTTGTATCATGGCAGAGAAGTTAAAAAAAAAATGCTTAGCTCAATGGAAAGACTAGATTTCAAGCCGTCTTCAAAACGTCTGTATTTTTTATAGTGATACACACTTATGAATAAGCATATGCACATGCTGTGAAATTATTATGGAGTTACAATATGTCCTGAATCTCGTTTGTTTAAAATATCCACTTGTAGCATTGAGTTTCGATGGTCAGACAGCTAAATATCTCAAAACTACTTTGAGTTGGAAAATACCTCTTATTTTGGTTCTGCCAAGTGAGCCGAGTCGGACATAGGGAAATTAATGTATCCTTCCTCATAGAAAACCCAAACAACATTGCGGTAGCGTTGGTTGTATAGAAGACAGGATATGTTCTGCAACTTCAGATTAAAACAGTATCCGAGGACAAAATAGCGAAGCAGGATCAAAATTTGGGGACTTGACATTGTCTACAATTTCCTCCTGGCAACATTAGCAACCGTCCCCCTTTTGGACAGTCCTCGTTTTTTTTCGTCTTATAAACTGATCCTGCTTTTCGCAGTCACTACGTAAAACCAATCTATTCTTTCTTCTGATACTGGAATTTGAATCTGAGTTCAACTATAGCCTTTAGGTATCTCAGGTTCAGACCGAGATAGGTAGGAAGGAGATGTTGGAGGCGGGCAGGGCCTAGTTTTAGGTACCATTCAGGTATTTGCCTGATTTGAGTAAGGAAAAATCCTTGGGAAAACTGCAGTCAGGATGGGCGGCCATCAGGATCGTTCCTAGGACCTTCCGAATGACTCCCCCGCTTCAATAAAGACAATTTTAATAAATTCAATCGTTCAAAGACTTTTCACTTTAATTGGTATTGAGTAGATTGGTAAAAGAAATGAGCTTTTTTTTTTGTCGATATTAGGAATCATTGTCATTGAGTACATACACAATCTGAAACACCTCAACTGTTCGAATCTTCATAAATATTTGGTTTCTAATCCAGATTTACTTAGAAAACTTGCTTAAAATCAAAGTAGACTATAATAAACACAGTAGAGTAACTTCTAATGATACCTAACCGCCAGAATTGATATAACGTTTTAATTTCTTTAGGAGTTAACGGTTGGAATTGACCCCTCCTTTTTAACTATCAATGTAATGGACGTTAGGGTGTACTGTACACAGGAGCGGAAGGTGACTGATCATCAATTAGTAATCACTAGAGGCAGGCAAAATTCTCTTGCGCGAATAATGCGAATGTCGGTATTTCTAAGGAAACTGTCTCCGGTGAGACACGAAAATTAGCATGAAACTTCCACAGTGCATTGATGATGAGTTCAAATGAACACTCCTGTAGTATTAAGTTTCGGAGTTTCGCTGAACACGAGTACTCGACTCCAAAGGATTCGAAATTTTGTTCTGAACGCCTGAAGGGTAGGCAACACTTCATACACATGTGTTGAAGTTGTGCATTTCCCGTTCACTTTTATATAAAAGGTTGCGCTGAAGATAATTTAAATGTTAGATTAAAGTTATTATTGAAATTGACGTAATTAATTACGCTGATCTCTTACAAATGCGAATATTATATATATATACAGGGTAACCCAAAGAAAACTTCCCATCCCGTTAATTTCTTAACACATTGATTTCCAGAAGGAACCGCAACACACGCCCCTATTAATTTAAGGCAGAACGTGCCATCGTGGTCAAGCATTTTATTGTGGTCTAGTGGCAAAAAGGCATATTTTTTAAATGGCCAAATGGGTCAAATGACACATCATGCCAATGGTCTTTAGGAGGTCCTATTTACAAAAGTATGTGATCATTTGCTAGTTTTTGAAAACTTTGCGGGAAATTGCGTTTGCAATTCTCAAATATTATAAAGTGAGACTTGGTAGGTAAGGTAATATTTTACACCATTTAACGTTATGAACGCTCCAACTACCACCATTAATATTTTTAAAGAAAACCTGGAAATATCACTGTGATAAACTTAAATGTGCTATATCATGTTATGTGATCCAATAGCACCCAACCCCTGTGATGAATACGTTAATACTGCGAGTTATACATCAGCATTGCGCATTGCGGAAGAGAAGGGCGTGGGTTAGAATCCCGCTGCCAAACGTAGTACCTCAAAATATCCAGATTTTCTATCAATTTCACGAGTCGAATGTTCAGTTGATACCACAACTAAAGCCCTACCTGTTAACTCCCACTCAGGAGTTTGGAAGCGGGGGTTCGACCCCAAGCTCTTCCCCTTTCCAATCCGCAATGCTGATCTACAATTCGCAGCATTAACGTATTCATCGCAGGGGTTGTGTGCTATTGGATCACAAAACATGGGATAACACATTTAAGTTTATCATAGTGCTATTTCCAGGGGTTATTTTATACTAACGATGACAGTTGGAGCGCTCATAACGTTAAATAGTGTAAAATATTACATCACCTACCAAGTTTCACTTTAAAATATTTGAGAATTGCAAACGCAATTTCCCGCAAAGTTTTCAAAAACTAGTAAATGATCACATACTTTTGTAAATAGGACCTCCTAAAGACCATTGGCATGATGTGTCATTTGACCCATTTGGCCATTTAAAAAATATCCCTTTTTGCCACTAGACCACAATAAAATGGGACAGCATGCAATGCTTGACCACGATGGCACGTTCTGTCTTAAGTTAAAAGGGTCCTGTGTCGGGGTTCCTTCTGGAAATCAATGTGTTAAGAAACTAACGGGATGGGAAGTTTTCTTTGGGTTACCCTGTATATATATAATATTCGCATTTGTAAGAGATTAGATCAATTTATTAACTCGTCAGCTTCATCAATAACTTTAATCTAATATTTAAATTATCTTCAGTGCAATCTTTTGTATACAAGTGAAAGGGAAATGCATAACTTCGACACATACGTATGAAGTGCTGCCTAGCCTTCAGGCGCACGGGAAAAAATCGAGCCATAAATTTTAACTAAACAGGTCCCGTTAAGGGGTTTCTGCTACCGCCAACTATCTGATACTACGAACTGCACAAGAGCCAACTTGTATGGTACATGCAGCGAAACACAAATGGTAAAAAGGGTTCTGGTTAACGCAACTAAACCTAGAG
>JAGDQP010044530.1:0-15876 GCA_022664845.1 Lepisma saccharinum
CGAAATACATTATCTTCGAGTATTGAAACAGAAATCACAGAAGAACAACATATATTATACATACTTGAAAAAATGACAGTGAGTTGAATAGTGTTATTCTTATGTATTTAGAACTAGTAAATAAAAATTATTTGATTGAAGTTCAAAATATAACAACGACACAAAATGAAGTCCAATTAATAAAAAATAAATTCATTTCGAGCACCGACGTACAAGTCTTAATTGATGCTCTGAATAAAAAGCTTACGGAACTACAAAACTCATTTAATAATCTTTAAACAACTGTGAACACATTAGAAAATGCTCTTCAAAATAAGCCCTCTCAACAAGAACTTCAAAAGATGCAAGAAGTTTTTTCAAACTGCAAAATGAATTTAAATCCATTACTGATGAAACAAATAAACTTCGTGACGATCTAGCTAACCTAACTGTTTATATTGATGTATCTGCAATTAGTAAAAAAAACTTGAGGAATTTGAAACAATAATTAATAATGTTTCAGAGCTCACAAATTCAAATCAGATTTTAAAAAATCTGCACAGCATTGTAAATAATCTACCGACTGAGGTCAGTAGTTTACAGGAAGCACTCGTAAAATTAAATAAAAAAAATAGGTTTAACCTTCTATCTGATTTAATTAATCTCAGCATGTTGTCAACACAGTTCAAAATGATTTTGTAGAAATTGAAAAGAACACACCGAAACAGTCTGATATCGAAAGTAAGTCTCTAAATGATTTAACGACAAAGAAGAATCAAAATCAAATCAAATAAATAATTAACTGCTCTCCAAGAAATTATTAACACACTTCCAACCTCCCAAGAAGTAGAGACAATAAATAATATTGAAAACTTTATCGAAACTACTGAAAACCTCCCTGAACTGATAGAAAATATCGTCTGGTCAGTAAGAATTGGCAAAGGGTAAATCTCAGAAATATGGTTTCATTCTAAGAATTTTTATAACATAAAATGTAGCGCCATGTTACTCACCGGACTGTATGTTTGGTCTAGAGTTACAGTTGGGCTAGCCAGTCAATCTCCAAGTATGTAGAGTAGAGTATACTTACAGTAACTTGTATTGTGGAGTCTCTTCTCTTTTGTTGTGTGTCTGTTGCCCTATATATCCTTCTATATATTAGACTCACTTTTCCCCTTTTTGGGGAGCTGAGGAGCTTACTCAACTACATGGGTCAGCACTTCTCCAGAAGAGTCTAAAGCTCCTGTTTTTCCACTCATACAGTCCGGAAAGATTTCGGCGCTATTGACGCAATAAAAGACTTACATAACAGTTTCTACATCATCACAAGTTATGCAAACTTGTTATGTATTCTTTATACATGAATAAGCGTCTTCCGCTTTTCTATTTGTTTCATTTAGATGTTTGTTACCTGTTGCGATTTATACTACTATGCAATATACAAGATCACTTGATAGTAGCTTTGTACATATGTCTTTCAATAAATGTATATACAGTCTTGGGATCGACCAATATCCCAGACAATATTAAACTTCAATTACAAAACCTTCACATCAGAATGTCTCTTCTTCCAACGCTAGAAGATCTTTCAAATATTCAAGAAGTGTTGAATAACATTCAGAATGAAGTTAAATCTATACAGGAACATTCAAAATTTATATTTGCTCACAGCGTTAATGAAATAGTCAGTGGACTAAAAGATATGTTGATAGGTTTAGAGCATAATACACTAACAAATCAAACCCTTATTGCTGATATTCAGAAACAGATTAGTGATCCAGAAACAAAATATACTTCTTTAACTAATATTCCTAATAATTTATCCAAAAAATACGCTGACATTTATGAATTTCATAGGTTGAAGTTTCTATACCTCTAAAGCCGACAGTGACACAGCTTTGGGAGGTGCAATACAACATAAAATATTTTATAATTATCACTGACTTTAATTCTAATAACAATAAAATTACTAATGGTATTATTACAAAATTGAAAGAGTTAGAAGACACATTAAAAAGCTATATGTACAGAATCGTATATATTAAGTCTGATGAATAGTTAACATCAATTCTAATTCACATAGTGTTCAGTTCTTTAAAATTTATTCAATAGCTAACAAGGAGCATGACTTTACACGTGGCAATGTTAGTGGTAAAGTATATCTTTTTCACATGAATACTCCTTATTTCGAAATACCATTCATTGATAAGCTAAAAGTTATAGGATTCCATTGGGTTAAAAGAAAATAAAGAATTTTCAATTGTTGATATACAGGGTGATTACAAAAGATTCAAGGGTTTCGTGAGTTTATTGGAAAAAGACTAATGCACTTACATTGAAACAACATACCTCAAAATAATAAAATACTCTCCAAGTTTTAATGTGTAATTTTTCATACATGTAACTTTCACGATTAGTGACAGATGCTCTATGTGGCTTCCTTCGTTCACACTACACACATCTAAGCGATGGTCTAATTCGGCCCAAACGCGTTCTACAATGCCGGGAGTAATGGTTCTGAATGCATGTGTGATGCGTTCCTTGAGTTCACCAAATTAGATGGCAGTCGTGGCACAATCGTTAAGTACTTCACATACCCCCAAAGGAAGAAGTTACAAACCGGGAGATAGAGAGATCTAGCCTGCAGTTGCTCCATTGTTTCATGTGAGACGGTAGGACGTCCTGTGCCTGTACGTTTGCAGATACAACCTGTGAACAGCCTGTAACATCGCAATATGCTTTGGTGTCCTGGTGCTTCTGTTTCGAACTGTCTTCGGAATGCTCGCTGAACTGTAACGAGTGACTGACACATTTCATATTCCAAGGTGCAAAACGATTTTTGCTATCCAGACGCCAATTTCACAACTGCTGCAATCTGTCGCTAGTCGTGAAAGTTACATGCATGAGAAATTACACGTTAAAACTTGGACAGTTTCTGATTCTTTGCGGATGTTGCTTTACTATAAAAGTATTAGTCTTTTTAATAAACTCACGAAACTCGATGAATAATTTTTAACCACCCTGTTTAATCATCGAGCGGTGGACAAAAATATGGTAATTTATCACTTGGATTTCGTGAAGCTAGTCGAGTAAAAGATGCTCAAACAGAAGATTAAATTGAACTTCATGAGATTGATCAACAGGGAGATGTACTTATAGTCCGATCAGATAAATGTTTACCTGCAAAGTATTCAATTTCAATTAATTTGATATTTATTGCAAAGCTAATCTCTCGATCTTAAGTAGTTTAATGAACAATGAATCCTAGATCACAAATTGATCAAGAACTACACAAGCCCACAAGAGGAATTTTTAAACGCGTATGTCAAGCTGCCACCCCAAGTGATTGTACTATTCGTAAAAATAATTCTACCTTCAAGTAATTCCATTGTACCGATTGCATCAACAAAAATCTTCGATTGTACCTTCACCGATATCGGGAAATTGCCGTCGAAAGTTCGGGGAGCTAAGTTGACGTAGCACTCCAAGTGTTTGTACTGTTGATAAAAATAATTGTATCGAATGAACCAACAAATATTTTCGATTGTACCTTCAGTAGGAGGTTGGCACCTGACAACACTTTGTAAATAATTGCACGATTTTCCCCTACCTGGCTGATAGCAAGTAGTCGATTTCCCAGTTTTTAGTTACAGTTTATAAAAGGCTATGAGCTATATAATGTGTTGTTGAAGCCTATAGTGTATCTAACCCGTCCAAGGCTATGCCTTCAATTTACCATAGCAGCGGAATAACCTAACTCACATAATAGACCCCACAGTACACTAAAAGCTACGATAGTAGAGATTTAACCTAACATAGCATAAAAGGCTACGAACCCTTTCCAGCCCTATTTAACATAGCAGAGATTACATGTCCTCTAGGCTATGTACGAAGCTCTTTTTGCACTCTTTCTATTTAACATAGAAGAATTTAACCGAACACAGGACAGGATACGAAGCTATTTTTCAACCACTACAGAGGCTACGGCCCGGCCCCTAACGGAGATTACACAGATACACATGAATATATGCTATTTATTTAACCTAGTAGAAATTAGGCCTAACATAGTACGCCAGTGCACGAAAGGCTACGAAGGTCTTTTTCAACCCCCTCCCAAAAACACTACTTAACCAAGCAGAGATAACAACACGGCTACGGAATTTCCGCCCACATAATGTAGAGATTCCAAATATGAAAGGGTACGAACCCTTATTTAACCTAGCAGAGATTACACAGGAATATATGCTAGTACACCAGGCTACCAACCCCGCATAGTACACCAGTACACAATAGGGTACGAAGCTCTTTTTTCAACCCCTATTTACCATAGCAGAGATTACAGAGCCAACTGGCTTACAGAAACTTCAAGTCAGTTTCCAATTACAGGGGTTACGGTATTTCCGCCCACACCTATTTAACATAGCAGAAATTACATCAGCTTAATAAGCAACTGTACACCACTCAATAGAAATATCTCCTGATTGAAAATATCACCGTGAATATAGCCCAGTAATTCAAAGGAGCGACTTAACCTCGTGAGGAGAGAACGCTATTTAAAACCAGAATTACCACTATGAGATACACTGTCCATATGACCGGCAGTATCTTTGAACCACATTGCCGTCTGAAGATGAGTTGTTCTTGCATTGGCGTTTTAATTCAATAATTTTTCAATATACGAACGGTATGGATATGTGTGTGACTAATATGCAATTAGTTGATTATTCAGATATATCTGTACCTCACTGAACATTGCACTACGATCATTTACAGGACCAATTTTCTTATCGGCAGATGTTAAATCAAAACCATCCGTTTTAGTAATTTTACCTCTAATATGTAGCATTGTACGTGGTAAATCAATATAATCATCACCGTGGCCGGGGACTACAAACTCTTTCGGAGCACTATCAGATATTGACGCCACCAGCTTATATGGCATTGTTTTATTACCTATAATACTCGTTTGAGCGGGTAGACCCGCAAATAGATCTAATTCTGATTTCGTACACTCACACTGCATATTTGATGCTATTAATACTCTCACTAGTTTATTTTTATAATACCGTATTATGTATTACGACGACGAAAATGTAGTTTTACACATACACTGCCATATTGGAAAGGAAGTGGATTACCCGTGCTATCTCTTAAATCAATAATAATTTGATCAAACTGTTTACGTTGCACGGTGACATAATGAGGATTTTCCAAGATACGTTAGTAGCACCGTATTCTTTAATATTCGTATTTATAATACACAGTAGTAGAGCAACAGTATCGCCTACCAGCTGAGGTTCTACAATGTCACTATAAATATACATATGTGTGGGTAGCGATTTCTGTAAGTCAGGCGGATAACGAGCATGATGGACGAATACTATATTCGATAGCTGAATATGATCAAAATCTAGTATTTTAGCTAATTCGCTTGATAGACATACTTCTTCTACACTCTCTTAATCTTTTCTTACTCTACCGACCTCAACGCGTTTTACCGAAGCTTTAACTTTTAATTTGTAAATTCAATTTATCACTTTTATAGTTAATTTAAAATAGAATATCGTCAACATGATAATAATGGCCGGGCATTACTTAAGTTATGTTTCAGCTTTCTTTATTCGTGGCGCGGTAATAAATATTATTTGTATATTTGGAAACATTTTGAAATGACTCTGTATAATGTACTTCAACAACCGCTGTTTCCCACACAGCTTTCTCCAGCACGAGAGGAGGATATAATTTTGTAGTATAACACGCCAGAGTATTTTGCGGGAAATATTCAATAGAACTATTACTGGTAGTGTGAAGTGAAAACTAGTACACTCCATAATTAATTAATCAAAAATGTCTCTCTTCTTCCTCTTTTTCTTTACACCACCTGTTTGGTTATTTTTACCTTTTACTTTTGTTTTTTTGACCGATTCTCCTACCAACACCTGATTTATTTTAATTTGAGCTTTATTTTTATCTTATTTTTGCTTCCTGGCAGCGTGATTTTAAAGCTTCCTCAATAGGTCTATTACTATCTAGTACGTTACCGAATACTTTAATTCCAGTACGTAACATCTCTTTACCAACAGTTTTTGCACCTTGTTTTAATAATGGAAATACAGTACGGAATAAACCACTTAGAAAACTTCTAATTCCATATCCATCTTGGTATGGTGCACTTCTATATACATTATAGCTAGTACCTGCTTGATGCCGCTAATATTGGAGATAAGGATCATTCATTATTTTCTGCTATATACACATATATGACATTAGTTTATAATATTCTATTATTATTATTATTATTATACCATCCTTTTTCAGGCATAGAAAAAGGTCTTATTTTCGTTTTATAAACACACACATCTACAACTTTTAACAGAGGGCAGTATGGATCCAACGTTTATGCTCTTTCAAGGGAATATTATAAGATTGCCAATTATCTAATTCTAAATTACAAAATGCCCATCTTACAATATAGGGTAATCTAACACACTCTGCAAGTTGACCGGGGGGAACTTTCCATTACCCCTGTCCTTTAAATGTTGCTAACCGTTCTTTAAGTACGATACAGGAATCCATGAATTAAATGAAGCAGGATAACTCCGCCACCGAACAAGTAAACGTTTACTTTTAGCTTCTGAAATTGTATATATTTCGTAAACTTTGGGCAGTGGCACCGCCTGTATTTCCTCTTCATAAAATGTACCATCAACCACATCACCATTTAAATCCTCTAATACATAAACCACTTTCTTTTTCCTTATAGTGTATGTGTTTTATTTTAAATATTTCCAGAGTCCAATTTTCTTTCTAGCCTTTTGCAAAATGTTGTTTTGCCTTAGTAATTCGAACAGTATCACATTCTTTATATTTTTTGCTCAACACTAGCACTAGGGAGGGATTTCACCAGTCTATTCCACATTTATTGAAACGTATCCTGGTTCACATGAGCGGGTGGCAATTTGTGAGCGGGTGGAATATTTTTCTTTCGACATCTAACAAAAACAGATATTAAATCTACTGTATTATCACCGGGGATTAATTTACCATATATATTAACGTTACCACTTCCATCCCAATTAATATTTTGGTTTTGTTTTAATTTCCATAATAAAAGTCTTGCTTTACGCAGGCACACTTCGGGGAGAGTAGCTATTATTTCATCATCATCATCATCCTTACCACTCTCCTCTATCTCAAGATTCTTTGTAATTGTTGCTGGTGTGGGTTTTTGAACAACATGTAAATATTTTTGCAACACCTCTCTGTACTGTACCCATTTCTCTTCCACACTCATACGCTTATTACTTAATTTGTTTCATCTCATCATGGAGATTATAAATGGTTTGGTAATGAAGTAATTTTTCTGGCGAGATTAAATAAGTTTTTCGCATGCTGCATTATGTAAACAGACTAGGCAGTAAGCTTCCTAGAATAGGTCCGAGCAATGCTGTGAGATAACCACCTCTATGTACAATTATTCGTTTATCCTTTTGTTTCAACGTCGGTCCTTTCTTTACCAAATACCTAACTTGATTTTTATATTGACGCAATCTATTTTTCTCTGTTTTACTTAACGGAACTTCCCTTGCAATACGTTATAGGAACATTCACAGATAGAACGAATTAATTTAGAATCTGCAATTTGTAATATCGCCTTACGTACTTTAGGTTTTGCCTCTGCTAAAAGCCTTAGTAAGTGAGCACTCTGCTTATTAATCATTTTCTCTGTTTCCACCATAATGGCTATTATACTAAAATTCCTGTTAAAATATATAGCTTATTATTTTTTGCCGGTACATAAACATAATTAAAAGAATCCGAGGGGAAAACATTTGTTCGAAGGTGCTGATCATCAGCGGTATTTTGTTTTAAATCAACAAGTAGGTAACCAAAAGCATTTCGGGTTCCGTCATCGTAGGCCTCTAGGATATATATTTTGTATTATTAGGATACAGCTGTCTGGCAAGATAATTAATTTGAGCTCGATATCTAGGATATTTAAAACATACAATATAGAGACTGGTCGAAGAAATATCTCACATACCTTTGGCCTGGTGGGATATATTTGAGTAATAAACTTGACACTTAAATTACGGTGATGACTCCCTTTAGTAAAGAAGTCTACAATCTGGCCATCACACTCACGCATTAAATCGTCAATTATAAGAAGATGGGGGCCTGTGTGGGGTGAAAAATCATCTATACGGGGTAAACCTTTTCTGAAAGTGCACCAAGATAAAGCCCCGTATAAAGGCTGCCACTCGCCATAACACCATATTATATTTTTAAATAAATTACTATAGTGATCGATAAATGTCTTGACAAAATATTATTTCCCGCGCGCCATGGGGCCAGCAATAATGCATGTAAATGGATGTCTCCACTCCATATCTATATACTTCTTCAGAAAAATAAAACATATACTATTTACCTATTAACACACCCAATTCTAATCGAAGTAGTTTAAACCCATACGGTACTGTATCGTAGATGCCTGCAACCCTTTTTCGTTTAGTATGTACCATCTGGTAAATTTTACTCTCGGGACTAGTGATAAATTTACTATCTTTAATTCTACCGATCTTTTGTGGGTTTATTACACTCACGGCCGGCGCGTTATTAAGTACCATATTTTTAATTTGATCAAAATTTACAATCTTCATTGGGCGTTCAGTGTAATTCTTTTCATTTTGCAGACAGTTTTTATATTGTCAGAGCTAGCGGCCTGGTACCCATAATTCTTAGTACCGTCACTACAGAACTCCCTAATAAATACACTGGAGCCTACTGATTCCAATTCATTTTTGAATTGGCCTAAATAATCACCTGCTGGTAATTTTGGCCCCCCCGGTGTAACCGCGTAAATAAGGCTCTCCGTGCCCATATATCTCGCGTTCTCCCCAACATCTAAGTATTTATACAGTACTAGCCGTGCGTGGGCCGCGGTATATGTCTCTATAACAACATTTGTGTTTTTCAGAGGCACATTGACATCGTCCAACACGTGCCAATTTAATAGTAACGCCTCTTCATCAACCAGTATTACCTGCGCCACCTCTACATTGTTATCTGTTAAATTATCAAAGAATTTCGCAGGCTCGCGTATAATGTTTGTATCGCCCATGTTTTCATTTTGAGCAGATTCCCCCATAAAGAGTTTAGTGCCAATTTGCAAATACTCTTACGCACTTTAATCTTTTTCCCCATTTTCAAACAGTCTAAATTTACCCCTCCTCGATTATAATAGTCCCGAATGAATTTATCTCATAGTTCTGTATTGGTATACCATTGGGACCAGCCATGGGCCTTGGTTTTAAGTTTCAAAAATAGATTTGTGTAGCCCGTAAAGGGTATTCCCTCTGTCGCTGGGACATACTGTGCTATCCTGTACTCCCAAACCTCGTGCATCTCCAACAAGGTATACCCCATCTCAATAGTCTTGTGCACTTCATCGACTACCTAAGTGCCGGTGAGGGCCTTCTCCCCTTCACCATGATCACACTCAGCAGCCGTGTTCCGTGTGCAGCCGTGCACACCGACGACATAGGGGGAAAATAGCTTACCACCACTGCGAAATGGGAGAACGGGGTGGTATAGATGCTGTAGAAGCAGTACAGTGCATTTCACTATTCCCTTAAACTTATCAATAGAAAGGCAGTCGGCGCCTACATAGATTTTCAAGGGATGACCTATAGGGTATTTTTTCACCTTACAGCAGAATGGGTATAAGGAAATGATATCGACATAATGTATCTCCTCCCCTCGGCTGTTTTATAATATAATTTCACAGCAGAACAGCGACCACCGTATAGCACATCCCTCGGTCTGATGGGCTCTTTCCTACGCATCGGGTGTTCTGACGTAAACTCCGCAATGTGGGGGTTTTCGCGCAATTTTCGCTTCCAATCACACCCCTACATTTCATGAACAATATATCCTAATTCTCGTAGGCGAGCATTTTTTCTAACAGTATTTTTGTACCGCAGCTCGGGTGTGTTATCTGGGTCGTTATATAGCGGCTTGTTACGCCCCGTTGTATAACACTTCGGGCAGCCGTGGTAAAAACATTCTGCATACTCCCATAGGTGTATTTGGTTATCTATGTGGGCGTAACGGTCTACTTTAAAAACACAATTTAGAATCATCTCTCGACCATTGACCGAATGCTGGATTGTAATTCCAAGTATTTTCTCTTCGGGTATTAACCACTGTACTGCCTCGTCAAATTGATGGTCGACCCAGCGATACCCATTAATTGGGAAAGTGCCAATTGACTTTTCTTTAAGGAAATTACAACGATATACTAAAATGCATGCAGAAGCTATACTAATTGCTTCGACCTGTGGGTTGACATTTGTTGTTTCTTGAAATTTCATCATAAACTTAACACAGGCATTTCTTAGTAGTTCTACATCTAAACGACAGTACCGTATTCTTCTTTAACATTAAATGTTTGTTCTGATAAATACGTGTTATTGACGTGCATATTTTTTTTGCACTTCTCTTGCATATACTCATACCAGTAACTTTAGGATTGGGTGCTGGGCCCTCACACTGCTGATTATTTTTCGTGTTAAAATAGTGGGGAAAATATCCCTTACCGTGTGGAATACCAAACGCCTCCTCCAATTTAGCCAGGAGCATTGGAAAGAAATTCAGGTTGTCGACAAACTTTAAATATTTACAGTCCATATACAGTATTTTACAACCTCTCATAATTACCTTATGGGTCCACTGTTTAGTGGTAATCATTGGGCGTAGAATAAAGTGGACGTCATATCCTTTCGCGTTATGTGCAACACAGAAAACTTTATTAACATCTTTAGGCTTGACGCTTAGATAATTTAGAAAATCTATCACATACTTTTCACCGTAGAAAATATTCCCTTTTCTACTACACACACTACATATTGTATTATCCCCACTATTTACACACTGATAATACACCTGTTGTGAAACTAGTAGGCTTGGCACGTGTTCATTCACACCTTCTCTTACCACCTCATCCTGTCGCAAAATACCTTTAGCCATCTTTTGACACTAATGCTGATGTTGGCGCTGGGACGAATATAGCATAAATGGTTGTGAGCTATCATTTTTCAGTTTATACAGTATTTCTCACCACATTGGTGGGCATTTTTATTTGGTTTAACGGCATAGGCCTTAAGACATAATTTGCAGACTTTTAATTTTGAACATAGCCCCGACTGAGTGTGATGCTCCATACACGCGTCGCCGTAAAAACACCGGATACATTTCTTGCAATTTAAAATTTCTGTTGTTTTTTCACATCGCGGTTGTTTCCGACATTTACTACATAATGCTGTACAGTGTGCTATATGTCTTTCTTTACTATCATATTTCTTGTAGCACACATCACAGAAATATGAGCAGCTAAAAGCAGCCGCTAAACTTGTAATCACATTACAGTGACTATTTAAATATAATAAAGTAATCTTTGCCCCACCCACACCCTCAAAAAAGGTTTTCTCAACCGTCAGACCATCATATACCGTGATAGTGTATTCTCGTAAATACTCCTGAATTGTTTTTAATTCCGGTATTCCACTACCACCATTTTTTAAAACAATCCAGGTATTATTACATAACGTATTTGTTTTAAAAGTTATACATTTCTTCCTTTGATGATAATAAGCCTTGCTTTCCTTTTATTCCCTTTATTTTCAAGTTATCCTTTACCAACTACAATGACCTGTGCCAGACAACTACTTCCCGCATTCTTAAAAACCACAATGTCATTATAGCTTTTCATATATTCCTCGTCAGATGTAAAATTCTGTCTTTGACGTCCCTCCCCTACAGGTAACGCCACATGATGGAAATCCAATACAAACTTATCCTGCTGCATGAACACAGCATTCGACTGAACCACATTTTCTAAAGCCAAACAAACTCCTCGTTCATATTGGATGCTTCTATAAATGAGAACCAGAACGACCTAGTATGCAGATCAAGATTCTACAGAGTTAACCCCACTTGATGGTGATTCTACATTCTCCATCAACATGTTTAATAGTTGTGCTAATCCTTGCCGTAACCACGTAATCGGGTTCATCCTGCGGGGGCTGGGATAGCTGCGCTGTAATAGTTTTTTCCGTTTATACGATATTTTTTTGTATTTTCTTACCTCATTTATGATCCTAATATTATTAACTGCTATTTTACTATAGAACAACTCGGACCCTTTTTTCTGTAACCCTATAAATAAATAAAAAATTGTTAACAGTATGGTATTTCAGTGCTAGTTTCAGTATGCTACAGTCAAGTAAGTATAAATGGATGGGCCGGACTTTTCAATAATAGTCTATTAACAACAGTATGCTACCGTCCAGTAACTATAAATAGATGGGACGCTTTTTCCAATAATAGCCTATTAACAACAACAACAGTATGCTACCGTCATGTAACTATAGATGGATAGGTCGGTCTTTTCGATAATAGTCTATTAGCATTTACCATACTGAAGAATTACGCTTATAGCACATTCCATTTAGTATAATTAGTGAATGCAATACACAGAAGACCTACACTAGCAAAATATAATCTCCGTTTTCAATTCCATATATTTGCAACACTGTAAGATCGCGCCATTAGTAATTTCTCCATCCTTAATTTTCTTTATTCTTTACCGCATGCAATGCACAGCGGGCCTACGTATGTATATGAGCTATTTTGAATAAAATAACTTTAAAAAATAAAATACAGAAGCAAATGCGATCTCGTATATTTACCATACTGTAGGATCACGCTTATAGCACATTTCATTCTATACAATTAGCGAATGCAATGCACAGAAGACCTACAGTAGCAAAATATAATCTCCGGTTTCAATTCCATATACAGTATTTACTATTCTGTAGAGTCATGCTTATCTATAAAGTATAACGTGTCTTATCTAAAGTATAAAGACGAGTCACATTGTCTTTATACTTTACCAAATGTAATGCACAGAGGACATATATTAGCAAATGCAATCTTGGTTTTGAATTCCGCATTGGGCATATATAAAACATACATTTTACAGCACGTACTTAAAGAAACGCAATTTTTGTTTTAAAAACGGAAGGCTTAAAGAGTGAAACAGCAACGCCATTTTAAACACACTACATGTACTACTACCTACGTGAGGCTTTTAAAAATCTCTTGTCGTTACACGTAACATGCGTGTGTAGAATAAATAAAAAGGGATAGGAAGTTGGACTCTGTGTCAAGTGCAACTTTCTTCTCGAAGAGACTAGAATGTATGTGCTGTAAAAGAAACAGTTGTTTAAAACTATTACATTTTTTCTTGCCTTGTGTTGTGTGCGGGAGAATAGTGCGTGTACCAACAAGAACCAAGGGCATTATTAATACTTTATGTTGTTTGTTTGTCTTTTAGGATGTCATTATTATTATTATTATTGTTATTATAAACAGTTTTTTGTTTTGTAATTACCACTGAAAACTACTACTTTTCGCGTTAACTGTAATTTGCAACAATAGCCGTATAAGCAATTTCGTATATTTAACAATTTCTCCCCATATTTTGTCTTCTTTATACACAGAGGCTCTACGTGTCGCATTATGTGTGTGTAACATGCAGATAAATGGGTTTTAGCTATTCAACCCAACCATATTTTTAATGTATGTTTGCGCTTCCAATATGGCGCCTCTGTGTATAAAGAAAACAAAGTATGGGGAGAAATTGCTAAATATACGAATTTCAAAACAATAGAAATTACACGCACATTTCAATACTATATTTAAAAAACTAGTAAGCATGCAAGAAATAGTATTTTGTTTTCACTTACCAATATTCACAACTATTCACTATAGTTCGGTTCAGTGGGCACTAGCGTACAATTTTCTCCCACTGTGATATCTCAGACTGGACTGAGGAATGAGGTTATTACCCAGAGCAGGTGTTGCGTTGAGTGTGAGAGCAACGACTTACGTTTCTGGAAGCTTCTCGGAGAAAAAACGAGAGGGAGAAAGGAAGAGAGAGCAAGAGGCTGGTTAATGCATGCTATGTTCGCTACCTATTCATAATACCTTTAGCCTCTGTGCTGTGTGGGTTGAAAAGGGCTTGTAATCGAGGCTATGTTAAATAGGGAACAGCTCTTAGCATCGTGCACTGTGTGGTATAGAGACTGTTGTAATCTCTGCTATGGTGGGTTATTCGTAGTCTCTGTGCTGTGCTGTAATCTCTGCTAGAGGCCTGTTCCTACCCTTTTATGCTATCGCACACTGGTGGGTTCCTCGTAGCCTCTGTGCTGTGTTGGAATCTCTGCTATGCTAAATAGGTGCCGTAGCCTTTTATATTGTTGGAGAGCGTTCATGTTATTTGAGCGTGGACGACCGTGCTGTGCTGGAAACTAACTTCAAATTTTCTGTTATCTGCCCGTAAGCCCATTGCATCTGCTATGTTAAATAAGGGTTGCAATCTCTGCTATCGTGCACTTGTGTACTGTGTGGTATAGAAACTGTTGTAATTGGTGATGTGCTATTTTAAATAGCATATATTACTGTGTATCATGTATTATTTTTGTGTAATCTCTGCTAGGGGACTGGAAAGAGTTCGTAGCCTTTTGTGCTATGTTAGGTTAAATCTCTGCTATGTTAAATAGGGGTCGTAGCCTTGGATGGGTTATTTCAATTCAACTCAATTTATTAATCTCAGTATTATATTACAATTGAAATACAAATTTCAGGAGAATCCTAGCTGCTGCCGTAATTGGATTCTCCTTTCCGTAATATCACAAACAAGAGGCACTTTGTAGTTTCTTGGTAATTTCTAAAATAATAACTACAAGTTAGTAAAGCGTAAAATAAACTTGAACTACACAAGGGCATAACTATTTAATCACATATTTCTACTATTACTATTTACATGGAATTCAAACACATGATTCATGGTCAACGAAAAATAGAAAATATATGAAGATACTAAAAAAAAGAAAAACGAACAAATGAGGTAACAATAATGATAGCAATAGTATTTACACAAAGATAGGGCTGAGCGTGCAAATGTGCAAGCAAAGCAAATGACAAAGAAAGAAGTCTAGTGATCTGTGGTCGGTTGTTTAAAAACTAAAATGTGTTACATAGACGTTTTCTAACTTACAGTCGGTGTGGTTACAACTGAACTTAACCGTACGAGCGCCACTTCTTGCTACGAAGAAGAATAGAATTTTAAAAGAATCGATGTTAATTATTCGTTGATACCTAACGATTTGACACGCCACACTTACATCATGTAACATCCAGAGATTTTTTTCTTTGAACCCTTTACACCAGTTATCTTAGAGGCAGAAAGAAAATACATAAATTGAACTTGGAAAGCTGTCACTTTATTTAACAAGAATTTGTGCTTCTCTAATTTGAATGTTCCTCTAATATTCCCCCTATCTTTTCTTTAATAGTTTTAAAAGAGTTTCTTAATATTTTAGGCGGGAATTCTGCACACATTCAAGTGATACTCTGGGACGTTAAATTTTTAGTTCTTGGGAACAATTTATTACAAAACAGGATTGAACCGCAGGTACAGACTTCGCCTGTATAATTTTATCGGCTCTATTTCCCTATCACAAAGTCGGTTGCACTTCCAAGAAAACTCAACCTTGGCTCCCATGCCATTCTCCCTTCGATGTGGATTATACTTAATCTATCCAACACTTTTACAAAACATAGAAGCGTGTTCCCTTAACTTTGATAGTTTGCAACCTCTCATGCCCCTCTCACGTATAGCGAAAAAAGCAACATTTAATGGAAATTAATTGAAAGCAAACGAGACCTCACGACAACCCTGAGCTTTTCATACGTGATTCTCTAATTATTTTTTTGCAGGGTTTCACACATCGTCACACATACATTCACACTCAGAACAGGGAATCATGA
>JAGDQP010044531.1:0-15875 GCA_022664845.1 Lepisma saccharinum
TTTCTAGTCCTTTCCTTTTCTTCCTTTTTGCCTTTCCTTTCCCTTCTTTTTCTTCCCTTTTCTTTCTTTCTTTTCCTTCTGTTCTGTTTCCTTTCCTTTTCTTCGCCTTTTCCTTTCTTTTCGTTTTCTTAGTTTTTTCCTTTCATTTTCTTCCTTTTTTTCTATTCCATTTGATTGACTTTCTTTTAATTTTCTTCGTGTATTACCTGATAATGGATAACTTATTAATTTTCCGTCATTAGATAAACTAAATTAAAATGTTCTCTTATGAATTTGGCTCCTAATGACTTTTGCTTGTGTTCCCACGGTTGCAGCACTACAAATTATTAAGATAAATCATTCTTCTGGAAACGGATTCATGATCACGATTTTCCAATAAAAGCATTGAGTTCTTCTGAATTAAGAAAGCACATTTAATTTCATGTCATTGGCACGCTAAAAGAAAATATACTTTTCTGTTACAGATGTTTTTCTAAAATCCCCTTAGTGTAAGTAATGAGCACAAGAAGTGTGAGGAATCTTTTATGTCTTTCTGAAGGAATATTTTGAACTTTTCTCGCGTACTTAGTTTTGTCATGATTACCTTTTAAAGTTCTTGTACGTATTTTCTTCTCCATATGTCCTGGTACGTTCTACATCAATCATTTCTGCATCGAACTATTTTAATTTATAGCGACAAAAGTGGACTGCTTTCTAGCTCCGAAGCGGCCCGGGTTCTATCCCGCTTCTGCCAACTTCCTCTACACTGCCACGTTGTTTGTAGAAGTACTTAAAATTTGGTCGGAACTGGAAAACTATGCAAACAGTGATGAAACGTTGCATCATTTGATATATGTTTAAGATGCTTTTAAACAGAGTTTCTCAAACTGTGTTCCGCGAGGAGTGTGTAGGGCAGTTGTTTGCTTATGTCGGTAGAACAAGGGTTCATTTTAGACTTAGGACTAGCTACCCTATCAAAGGAACAAATCTTATTCAGATTCAGATACTCAATGCAGGCCCATCGCCAGCCACAAATTGCACACGGAGGGCACGAGCAATTTCGGGATTATGAGTCACGATTATACATATTTATATAGCCTATACTCATTATTAATTTCCACTGCTTTAAATATAGCAACCCTTGTATTAAGTATTTACAAAATGTATTGCTTGTTGACTGTAGATATAAGTGTTCCGTATGTAATTCCGAAAACACAGCATTTCGTGGCCAAAAAGTTTGGGAAACACTATTTTAAAAATATGGAAGACGAGCGCAAATGTATATACAGTGAAAATCTTATGTTAATTCTTGACACTTCCCTTTCTCATATTTTTCCACATTTTTTAATGCAGCAATAATAATAGGATGGGTGGATCTTATGGAATTCAGGATAAAACCGTGCCGAAGAGCCATTGACTTCGGGAGTTCGGAGGCCGTTCGTCATTCCCAAGTAATGTATTAAAATAATGTATTTTTAAAAAATTGGTTACGAATAATCATGCAGCAGAAGTGCCCGCGAATAAATTTTTTTTGAGTCTGATAATTTAAGTATCGCAGTTGGTAACTCGTGAATGCTTGCGCTTCGGAAGCAGTCGGACAATGTCGGCACTCCTCTGCTGGTGCAGTCTTTGGAGAACCGTTACCAGTTCGTCCGTTTCGTCGTTGTCGGCACACGGTGTGTGAGAGAGGAAGAATGTGAGTGTGAGTTGCGTGTGTTTAGTAGTGATGATGTAGTTCCTTCTTTTTATAAAAAGTAATCCAGTGCGCGCACGCGTGTGTGACAAAAAAGGGATTTTCTCATTACGGGGGAGTTTTGAAAACTTTGGATCCAAAATAAAAGGTAAGATAACACTTGATATTTATAGAGAACCTCAATGATTATGAAATTTTACGTCAGTAGAAACCGCCAAAATAAAAACAACCATTGGGCAATCCAAATACTAAACTTACATGATAAGGGTGCAGGACTGTTTCTACGTTCATATTGTATGCGGACTATGATTGATTTGATGTCTTTTGCGAAATTTATAAGACATTCCTTTCTCCGTTGTTGACCTGTGCCTCCCATCTCATCTGCCGGTTTCTTGACTTCTTTTTGTTGTTAACCCCTCAAGACTGGACATGCTTGGCATATTAACAAGAGGAGCCGAAGTTGAAGCCCGCGGGCGGCCAGGTTACGACGAGTGAAGACTTTCAGCGAGCGGAGCGACCAGCACAGCAATACAGCTGCTGTTTTGTCGCTTCTAACCGTCAAAAATATTTTTCTCTTCTGACCTGACATTAGGTCCACCGAAGCGAGACTTCTAGGAATAATGGCTTTTTGTCAAGAAACCGGCATATCATAGTTTAAATTCAGGTCAATAACTAAAAATTCCTTTTCGTTTAATTCAGAAGAGATTTCCACTGGTGATTGTCATAACGAAGATCGTTACACGTAATGCAACACGATATCGATAAATATTTCATAATATTTTATTTATTTATTACCGTAAAGGCTCTGTTACAATTTAGGGTAAACATAGACATTGTGCTTGAATTTTTTCAGTTGCCTTTTGATTTCTTCCATTTTTGGCTAGAGATACTTTATTTACATTACATTAGCTGAGATAAGTTAACGTTAAATTACGTTAGGATAGATAACATTAGGTTAGTTTGACAGCGCTTATCCTAAACTAGATTTGTACCACTTTAATTTATTTTCAATGGATTAGACAGATAGCTGTGGCTTGAATCCGTCACATGTTTGCAAGATGAACACTCCTCCTGGGGTAATAATGATGATGGTAGCGGGTAGGGCCTAAATTTAATATCATCGAATCATTCACATAGAGAAAATGAAGAAAACTCTCGAAAATGTCAGCATCGATGACTGGTGGCAGTATTCGAACCTGCTTGTTTCCCGAGTACCTTTCGGAAATCCACGACCGTAACCACTGAACCACAACGGTTGGGTTTCATCTTAATATCGGTGATTGATTAATCTGATCATATAGCAAAGATACTGAGTGTTCTGCTAGGAGACAAGTTTGTTTGTGACCCGAAGGTCCTTGGGAAGATGAAGTGATGGTTGTTTGCCGTTGAGCAATGCAAAAGATGCCTTTTTAAAACGTAATAAACGTGCAAATTTTGGTAAGTTTAGTGTTATTTCGGAATTCTGTGATAATTTTCAATCTTTGAATTACTAAAGAAGAAAGTTATGCAGAGATTTTAAACTGCAATTGAATGTCAGTTGTTTTGAGAGTATATCTAGTAATCTTGGTTTAGAGTTAACGACCATACTGCATATTGGATCATTTACTTCTGAATGTTTATAAGTCATAACTTGACATTTATTACTGTCATCAGAGATACTCTGTAGTCATCAAGGCCATGTCGAATTGATTCAGTCACGTAGTACGTAGGCTATATGCAAATTTAACTAGAATTCTACAAACAGCATTGCTTATAAACACGAGACATGCAGAAAGTAAAAAAAACGTGTCTACATTTGATTCGTGCTCTTATTTTCACCACATGAACATTTTAGTAAATCTGAAGTAGTAACATCCACATTAATTGCAGAAAGAACAGCTGATGAATTCTACAGTATTCACGAATGTCTCTGCACATTTTAGAAGCTCGTTTTCCATACTTTAGAAGTTTATTCACTTCTTTACTGTTTCATTTCTTATTTTCACTTGACGCCATTTTTGTACACTTTATCATACACGTTATAGTGCAGCAAAAAGCAATTTTTGACCTGAGCTATAGATGCCTAAAGGCCATATATAAATTGAATACAATATAAGCAGTTTCGTTAGCGTAGGAAAGAATTGGTAAGCAAGCAAAGCACCCCGACTTCGTGTACACATTATGCACAATTTTTTAGCACCCACAGAAATTCAAATGAAGTGTAAAATAAGTGTATTAATTTTTACAGTAAACTAAAATTTCCCTTTAGATATACGGTAACCATTCATACATTCTTCATGTGGGTGCTAGAGCTAATGCTTCATGCTTTTAGAACTTTTAAAAAAATATATATATATTATCGCTTCTTGCTAAGAATTGCTACGAAAACCTGTTTCTCGCCGGGAATGGAACCTGACTTGTCTGATCCATAACATCCATGTCATAGTGGTTTATTTAGACTGAAAGTCTGGAAGGGTGGGACAGGGTCGGCCGGCTACGAAGCATCTTTGAAAATTAAAGTGAAACCCCTCCGAAAACCTATCTAGCCACGTACTTAGGAATACCGATATACAAAGCGATCATTATACGAACTTTAAAAAGTTCGTCCCTTACTCTAATTTGAATGTAATTCAATAGAAAATAACTTTCAGGAACTATATGTTAAGTACCAGTACTGCAATAATGAGTCGCCGTAAGTCTCTTTATTCGCATTACACTCTTTATTGATGTATCATACAAGAAGTAGTTGGTGAAAATCAGTGTGCGAATTAAGGATTTTTTTACAGTGAGAACGTTCACATGCAGACTCACAGGGAGGGGGTCACCCTTATCCCTCCCGTAATTCGCACATTGGTGAAAATTATTTCTGTACTTGATGTGCGATGAAAAAGGCGGGAACCTGCTAGAACTGCATCAGCTAATCCCAGTTTAACATTATCATAGAAGAACATTTTTTCTCTACAACTATTCGCCACTGATTTCCTAGTCTTCTGATTAGATCGATAGGTAGCGCAATGTGCGTTGTTATTCATGTATTACTACTTTGTGACTCAACCTGGACTAGGGTGAACAGATTTTGGATTTTAAAAAAGAGGACACTCGAAGTCATTCAATGTTTACGTATTTCCCAAAGAGATATTAGGGGGGGGGGGGAAGTACAGGGGGAAAATATAAATATTAAATCAAAACAAGTAGCTAGTAATTAAAGCTAATAACATTTCAGTATATCGTCATTAAAGTTATATGAAACAATACACTAACCTAATTAGTGATGTTTATCTTTGTAAAGAAGATAATTTTCTTACATAATTATAATTATCCATGATAACTCCCGACGTACACATTCTTGGAAATCCGAAAAAAGGAACAACAACGTCCAGACAGAGTTCATTCCGGACACCGGAACAAGGCTATTAAAAAGTAAAGTGTCCGGGCTAAATCCGAACGTCTGGTCCCTCGAACCTGGACACGAAGGGATCATAAAAGAGCTATCAACATTATTCGGATTATTATTCATCCTGATATTAAGTTTTAATTTTTTAATTTGATCGATAGATTATCTGTTCTCACGTCAATTATTCGATTATTCATTATGCGAATAGTTAATGAGATGTCTGGATGATTAATTGCTCTATTAATCCCCCTCCATATTAATATTCAATTTGCGTACGTATATTGACAGCACTAGGTATCATAATGCGGTGCGGTGCCTGCGAAAGTTTACCTTTCCTATGCCTGGAAATTCTGGAAAAAATCTATTCTTTAAAGTCAGATATATTATCTTTTACTAGCGGCTTAGCCCTCCCGTTGGTGCATGATCGATAAAATATGTAGACTAAACTTCGGCTTAAATGCCGTCGGGAGTGTTACTATTCATCTCAGCAACCCCGGAAACTATGGATTCGACATTAATATAGGCCGTTTTCGGTTATTTTAACATGTCATCCCCTTCCCACCCCACCACTAGGGGGTTTACGGGTGTTCCCCCCCCCACCACCGTATTCTTTTCAAGATTGTAAGTGACATGTGTGCCAAGTTTTGTTGAAATTGCTCCATGTGTTCCAGAGTTATGCTGGAACGTACATGCATACATATATATACACATATATATCCATTTTATATACAGTAAAACCCGCTAAACCGACCCCCTTTAACTCGGATATCCGGATAATCCGGACGGAAATTACTGAAGTGGGTGCGAGATCGCGCCGCACGCAAGCGTCATTCAAAACTAAAGCAGCAGAAACTCACGAGCTTTTTCTCCAATAAGTAAACTTTTCAGTGTGTTTTGCTGTGTAGCCATGAATGTCTGTATACTGTAAGCACAGTATCTTTTTATTATTATTTTTTTCATTAAAAAGCGATTCTATATGTGCTATTAGTTATGTTTTTCTTCACTTTACCGATTTTTCGCCACATTCTTCGGGTAACCCGGATTTTCGTTTATCCCGAACCGGCCCTCGGTCCCATCAATTCCGACTTAACGATTTTCTACTGTATATACAGAGTAGATTAAAAGGATCATAGTTCATTTTGGGAACTTAAGCTTGCTTACCGAATTTTATTTTGCTTATTTCTGCCTGTTTCTGTATATAATGTCTAATTTTATAGGGCTACTTAAAACTAATATTTTCATGCTTACTATAAAGTCAATATATTATCACGATTAGTCCCTTTTTTTTTAGTGTTCAAATGAGTTTTCTTTTAATCCCGAGAAATGGAATATGACAAACATTAGCAATTCTGAACAATTGATCTATGTCAAAGCGAGTTTCCAATTTTTTTTCTCTGACAAATTATTGTCAAACTTTTCATGCTTAATTTTTCGCTTTGTGTTTACAAAATTTAGAGCCTACTTTTACGGTTTTGTTGCCTGGGTTTCACTGCATATTTTCAAGGTTTTCAGAGCCTGAACCTCCGAATATGATAAAATCAAACAAAAAATTCTTGCTTTGACTCTTGATTAAATTCTCTTTCAAAACAAAGAAAAAAAAACTTGAAGAAAATATAGATTTTTCTCCAAGGATCACAGCTATTTTTTTTTTTTTTTTTTTTTTGACAGATAAACTAACTACAGATAAGGAAAAAGAAAATCAATACATCTACAAGTAGACTACGCCAGTGTGAGTAAGTGGTCTTTGACCTTTTGGGTGCACGGCTCGATTCCCTTTACTGCACATGTGAAGGCCATGTGTATGTTTGCTTCACTAATATAAAAATCCTTTTTTCCCACACTACTTTCAAGCTACTATTTTATTATGCGTTCACGATTTAATGGGCCCTGATTTTAAACGCCTATTGTGTCTAATTAGTTCGACCAATATAGTTGTATTATACATCACTTTTATCCCAAGATTATTCCTCATTTTAAGTAATCACGTTACACAGCGTAAACTAACATTAAATCAGGAAAAGAGAGCAAAATGAAATTTTAAAGTACTTTTCAACGAGATCTTTCTTACCGTGCAAAAGATTTTAATAATTCCCAATGAGCAATACAATTCAATTGATCTCTTTAAAATTCCACCTTGAATAGAATTAATAAACAAAACAGTAAGTAACTCCTCTATTAAGGCCATTTTAAGCTTGGTGTGAATGTCTGAAAATTCGTAGGCGTATAACGTCATCAATTACGGAAATTCTAATTTCTTAGTTAAAATAAACTATGTCAAAACGTCAGATAGTTCATTTGATACACATTTACAAAATTTATGTGGGGTCACTTTCCAAAATTTCATTATTGGTTGTCACACTTACAAACGCAGCGTTTGTACGAAGGCCTCTTAATTTTTAGGGTCTATTTTGAATCTCATTTGACCAAATATAGCAGTTTACTCTTTTTTAAAATATAAATTAAGCAGTGTATGTGTGGGTGAATGATCGATAATTTAAAATTTCTGAATTAAGGAACAACACTAGTATGTTTTCGCGCCCTTCATTATTTACGTCGATAATTCAAACAAAAGCCCAAATAAGAGAGAAAAAGAGAGAACAAACGGTCTGTAACCTGTGAGAGGTGATTCCTCACGTCAAAACAAAACGAAAATTCCTCTCACGTATTTTCGAAATGTCCATAGTTTCGGAGTTACAGGCTGCCGAAAGTTTGAGAAAATGAACCTAAGCCCTTTATTTATTTTGAGGCCTTTAGGCAACTATGGCTCAGGATGTATGGTTGATGATGGGATGAATTGGTGGAATGAAGAAAGTGGGAGGAAACGGGAGCACCCCGAGAAAACCCACGCACACGGTGTTTGTTCACCATAAAGTCCACATGGCATGAGCAGGGATCGATCCACCGACCCCTAGCACCAGAGGTGAGCACTCTACCAACTGAGTCACGGTCCCTTTCTAACATCATGAAAAAGAATAGAGTTGATGCGATATGGTATTGTCAAAGACTTTAAACCTGCTTTTTAAAATAATAAAAATAGTAGGGGTTCCGGTATACTTCGGAAGTAGAGATAGGTCGAAATGAGCATGAATTATACGACTTCCCGTGTGAGTAAAGATGGCATGTTATCCCCAACATCCAATCGGACAAGGATATTCAATATCTTTGATAAGAAATAAATAAAAAGTTCGATGAAATTATGCAATTCTTACTCCTGTTTGTTATGAAACCATGTTTTGTTTTTGTTTTGTTTTCTAAATCGTTCGGTATATGGAATCTACTTGAGATAACGAATTATTGTTTCCTGGCGATAAGCCGTCCAATTCATGCTCATTTCGACCCAGCTTTACTTCAGAGAATTTCTGGGAATACTCTACATTTTTGCGCAATCCCCTTGCGCTCCCATCGTGGAATTTTAAAATATGCATTTTTGGATAGTGCAGGCTTAAAATCTTTGATGGTATCATGCCGCATGAACTCTAGTGTTCTTGGTGGTAGAAATATGAAGGTCTAAAATTCATTTCCCCATGATTTCGGCAGCCTATAGCTCCGAAACTATACAGATTTCGAAAATTTGTCAGAGGAACTTTCGTCTTGTTTTGTTGTGAGGAATCACCTTCAGAAGCTTGTCGGTGTAATTCATAAACACGCTGTATTTTATACAGTAAACTCTCGATTATCCGCTGGCTTCCTTTCCTTTTTTCCGATTAAAACCTACAATTAAACGTTACAGCGAAACATACAATACCGGTACCGTAAGTGAAGACAAAGTATATAGGGAAATGGAAGCACTCGTAAAACTTTGGTAAACTTTATTTTTATATGGGCCAGTCTAGTCACTTTGGACTTCGCCCTTTAGCTGTTAAAATCCACACCCATGTCCCTGGCGTGACTCGAACCCGGGACCTTCGAGCCGATGGCCTACCGGTGCAGACCGCTCGGCCACCCGGCCGGCAGAAGCACTCGTGTTGGGAGAGAGAATGCTTCTCTATCAGCACAGAATATAGGCCCGATATTCTGTGCTGCTAGGAATGAATCTCGATCGGCAGACCAACAAACTTGCAAGTAAAGAAAAATGCTGTTGTTAAGTCATAATTCTATGTAAATATTGTTCAAACGCATTTTCGTCTTCATTTGTGTCCTTTTTCGGCCATGTTGCAGATTATCCGCGGTTACCACGCCAGCCAGATCCGCGGACAATCGAGAGTTTACTGTATTGAAGAAAATTTATTTAAAATCTAAGGTTGTTGAAGATGCGTTTACAATTTTAGAAACAGAAAAATTAAGGCGAACCATGTAATTCAAGATTATGGTAATTGTAAACATTGTAAAATAAGTTTGATTTTTCAAAGGCAATTTAAATAAAATATTACATCCCAGTAGTAAGACATGTTTCTTTGTTTTGGGGGGTGCTTGACAATGTATGTATTTAAACATCGGTTTCCGCAAGTAGTAACTGGCTATTCCAGCACATTGTGTGTAAATCTGTGTGATAAATCGATATCAAAGTCAATGTTAATCATGTCACACAGCTCTGTGAATTACTTGCGTTTTCAATTATGAACATTAATTTTAATGAGTACCACTCTGTGTGTTATTTGTAGGGAAGGGAGGGGAGAATTCCCTGACATCCCTCCTGTGTTTTTCCTGGTACTTGACTTACCCATTTTCTTGTTGGAGAGTAAAACAAGTGTATTTACGTCCAGTGCTCCAATAGATGCGGGTATGCTTAGCATGCCATTACTCATCCACATCACCACCACCACTTTTCGGTGACAAATTACACTCTGGTACCACTGGTAATGCAGAGGCAACTTTAGAATTATATCCAAATTTGGGGGCAGTGTACAGAAGGTGGCCGAATATAGCCCTGAAGTTTGTGCATGAAATTTATTTTATATTAATCCTATAGTTTTAAAGAGATTGCAGTTCACGAAAGTTGACCAAATAGTCAACGATAAAAAAGAAAGAAGGAAAAGAAAAGAAAACAAGTGGGAATGGGCCTTATCTTCGTTCATTACTTCAGTTAGCGAATTAAAAAAAAAAAAAAAGGAATGAATGTTCTCCGTAAAACGAAAAGACTCTTGTTAGAAAGAATACTCCAAGTGCCACGATTGCAAACAATGATTTTTTTTTTTTTGTAAGAAAAAGAAAAAGTGACAGTAAACTTATCAAATACCGTGAAGCGAATTTAAAGCCACTTGAAAAGATTTGTTATCACTTTCGTAAGAAACGGTTAGTATGTCACTAAGGTATCTGTGAAAACTTTAGTTTGGTGCCAGAATGCTATTGCTGTCGGTTTGCTTATCACAAGTCCAAAACTAATAGTATTTGTGAGATTAACAGCAACTGAATCTGCTTGTTATTATTAACTTATCTGTATCCGTTGACTGGTACATGGTGAAGACGATGCAGAGGTATCAGTCAGGGGGGACGTACGTAGATATGCAGTACGTACTTACACAATACAGGTATATTCCAACTCATGCCAGGAATCAGAGCCGGCCTAAGTCAGTCGCCGCTCTGTTCCAAATTTTCGATATGTATGTATGTAAGTTTGTTACTTCGTAAAGCCTAAACTACTTTATCGATTTTAACAAATGAGGTGTCGTTGGATTCATCTAGAAACAGCTGTCAGAAATTCTGTTGCAGTGTGTTCTAGGTTCATTACTATTTTTACTGGGCTATTATTATGACGTAGTAAGAATAAATTGATATTTAGCGTTTGTTGTATCGTAAAAATAGCGTAAGGGCTGGATTTCATGAAAGCTTGCGTTGCTTGCGATTTGGGTGAGTAGCCAATCGAAACACGTGTTTTATTTCGTGCTCTGCGTATTACGTAATAAAACACGCATTTGAATTGGCTACTCACTCTAATCGCAAGCAAAGCACGCAACGCAAGCGTGCATATAAATCAACCCTAATAGCGAAATAGCAACATAATTATTCTACTGCTATTTTGAAATTTTTAATAATAAAAAAAGTGCTTCGAAACTTTGTAATAATTGAAGAAATAAACAACTAACAAAATGAAATTAAATAAAGTAAAATAAAAATTAAATCATAGTTCTCGAATTTTTTGCGCTATACTATTTTATCTGTTTCGATTCACTCGCGCCCGAAATGGTTGGCACCTCCAAAATTTGGGCTCCCTTTTCGAGGAAACAGTTCCCTTTTTTGAACATTCAAGGAGTATTCTTATATTACTTATTATACTTTAGTTTTCAATAACTTCTACATATTTCTCATCCTTATAATGTTAAATTACAAGATTATCATTAACATTTTCGTGTTCATTAACATTCTTCTTTGTGAATGTATTTGGAATATTCTGTGTATATGTACCGTGTTCCTTCACAATCTTACTCTTTATATTCCTGGAGTTCAGTGACCTTTAAATATTTCTGGAGTATTGAAAGTGACAATAGAATATTCATGCAATATGTTGTGCTGTTTGGGTACAGCAGTATTGAAACCTGTGTGCCTTCTCAGAGCCGATCCGAACAGAGTCTGCTTTGACGTATGTTATACTGTCCATTGGGAATGAAAAGTTCCTGGCATGAATTTAGAGTAGCATCCCAACATTCGGTTGACATCGCCACCCAGGGAAAACGCCAGTCAGAATAGATATGATAAACTAGGTTTGAGATCCGATCTATGCAGTAGCGTTCGACCCTAGATCACGCAGGCTGCATAATCACAGTTCTCCATGTGTCTCCTACAGCACTGCTGTAGGTGTGACGTTCAGAAAAGGAACCAGTTTTGAAGATTCATTAATATCTGTGAGCACTTCAATGAATTATTCAACATAAAACAACTTTGCATCTGAATAATTTAGTTACGAAACAGTCACGGGAACAACAACTGAGAGTGTTTCTGAAAGGAGCTGCAAAAGGATGCATTCATTACGCCTGCGTTTCGCAACTAAATTCTTCTCCGCTGGAAGCGTCCAAACGCACGCAAGCTACCAACCACCTCCTGGCTTGACTATGTGTCCTTGTATTTGACTTTTCTCTTGGTTATAGTATATTTATGTATATACGTAAACTGAGGCTCGTGTGCGACACTGCTTTATGAAAATTCAAAATCTTCGTAAAGAAATTCAGGAGGCCTATGGTTAGACCCTACTAGACAAGTAGCTATGCTCATCGTCTTTTTTGAAGGGGCCCTGGGTTCGATCCTTCATTCGCAAAACCATTAAAATATCTTTGAATTTGTAGATCTTATCCTTAGATCATAAATTACGTTCGGGCAAAACACTCATCGTCATTTTGCCTGAGTCAAAGATGCCAAAAGCCTTAAATAAAATTCAAAAACTCATCATCATCATCACTATGGTCCCCTACTTCTGGTTCTAAATCTGGAGGGCATCCCCTGGGGGGCGTGAGGAACTTCGAAGAGGATGCAGACTTCTGAAAGAAAAACATAAATTATCCTTTCCGAAGTAAATCTAAGACATTTGTACTTGAGAAAGGAGCAGCAAGGAATTTTGGGTTTCTTGAAGTTATTGATTTGTTGTTGTGAACAATAGGACTTGCAAAATGTGTTGAGATATATTATAACGCCGACATCCTTCAGATTTTCTATTTATTTTTTATTTTTTTTAAATAATGTTATGGCGTGAGACTGATTGGTGAAATCTCTTTTATTCTAGTACCACAAATTGATTCGAGGACAGATTTCGAATTTACATGATTTACAGTTTACACAGCGAATGTCAGGTAAAAAGAAGGTTGGGAACCAATGCTCTGACATATCTTCACGTGTTTTTCGATGGTTGTTGAAGAATATGCTATATATTTCCTGTGTAACCAAAGCAATCCTACAATATCTCACAAACTATGGAAAACTCCAAATTCTTGCAGATGAACAGCAAAGCAACAAGGGTTGCTATTCTGTCAACTACTACAAGAAAATGTGGAAAATGCCTCAGAGCTTAGATTAGAACGTTATACTTTCTGACACTGCATAATTTGACGTTCGATTCAACATTACAGAATACAGATACGCTTTAGTGTTCGGTCCCAATGCTGGTTCGTCGAATAATTCACAGTGCCTCCATGATCTGCTAACTGGAAAAATATACTCTAGCTCTATAGCCAATAGAGATTCATCGTTCCCAGTCGATTATAGTTCAAAGTGACTACCTATTGGGTGGTCAGCGCAACACCTTCCAAGGCTTTCTTAACTGGAGTCCACGTCTGCTTCTTAGTTCTATTAGCTTTCCTTCGTATCACGATACGGGCCAATACTGACCATTTATGTGCTACCACGGGAAACAAACCCGTAATGGTTCAAACTGGTTAAAAAAAAATCATGTTAAAGAATATTTTATATGGCTTACATTTTAGGTCAGATTAGGAGATCACGAATATACTAAGTACTAATTTATAGGTACTACGTTAATTTACGTGTGCCGCCCATACGCCAAAGTTCTTGGGACGGATGTTGTTTCCTTCAGATCAGCACCACAGATTTCGAGAAGTGGCTTAGGTTCAAGCCGTAGCCACACTAACTGAGAATTTCAAGGGAATGCCTGTTGGAATAGTACCGAAAATAGATACTGTGCCCAGGATAGAATCCAATGGCAAACGTTTGTTACTGGGGCGGTGAACTTCAACTTGCGAGTTTCATAAGCCATCGAGTGAGTCAGTTAGTTAGTAGACTATAGTATAAATAATGGTAATATAAAACTGAATATTGGTCACAATGTAAATTTAAATATTAAGTCGAGAAATTTATGAAAAAGAAAAATCTTTGTTTAAATATTCTTGGAATCTGAAAATTTTCTATAATGTTACTGGAGATTTCCATGCAGTCGGTTGCCTGGTTTGCCTACCCTTTTCCCACGAAAATGGGTAAACATTTTGGACAGTACATCTGAGTAGTTTGTTACCCAAATGATTCCTAGCTAAGATTAACTTATAGTGGTATACTATTGCTTTTTATAGATGGTATAAACTTTCTGAATCTTGAAATCACAAAACCAAAGAAATGTTTTTTCAGAATAACTAACAACTAAAATTAGGTTGGGCAAAAATATTGGATTCAACTGGTGCTTCATAACTGGCAAAATCTGTTTCAAGGGCTATATCGTAATAGCTCTGCGAAAATTACTTAAGAATGACACGAAAATTAGAATCTCATTCGTTATGCGTAATAAGTGTGGATTCTTTACCAAGAACAAATGCGTTAACTAAATTTCCGCTTCCTTTTTCAACAAAATAATAAAATTGTTCGTGTCCGCTCCCATACGTGATGTAATGAGTGTACTTGAGTTCATATTTGTTCCCACCAACTTGCATATCAATGGAAGGATTACAATGAGTTCGCATGAGCTCTCCGTTAGATGAGCAAAGCCATTGCAACCATTTGTAAGGTGTTATGTATGGTCGCTTCCTGGATTGCTGCAGAAGAAGAACAGGTGTTGTAGCCGCTGCTATACGAGTACGAGAGGAGACATGAACAGTCGCATGGAAAGGAAACTCGTCTGGACTGCCCGCCTGTTGTTTTTTCCACCTGGTTGCATTTTCAAATGCCAAAGAGCAGGCCGTTTAGTGACAGCTCAGAAAGACCGTTGGAAATCGTGAGCATCGTATCAATGTATTGTTCTAAAGTACTTCGACTTGAAGGGGATTCTTCATTTCTTAACATGTGTTAGGTTTTTATTTTATGCAGAATGTTTTAATTTATTTTCTGTTGGATGAACAGGCAGCTTGTCTGAGGAATGATGTTCCTCGGAGAGCAGTTTTCCGAGACAAGGATAGAGAAATTAGCAGCCATGGTTTTAGCTTATGTATATCATACGAACAGTCCTTTGGTGAAACTGAGGAAAACAGCGGAAAACCTCGTGAACTCGTACCTTTTTTTATTCCGTACGAACGTACCCACCCGACTACGGCTTTTGGATTTGTCCAGATCGTCTTCAACTTCCTCTACTGCAAAGTTTCTCAACCTGGGGATCGCGACCCCTAAGTGGGTCGCGGGATGTGTGCTAGGGGGTCGCGAGGGAAGGTGAAAAAATAAATTTAACTAGGGTTTTGTGGGTTAAAACGAATAAATTTCAAAGAAAGTATTTTATTTTGCTTGCTGTTTTTAATAATTACTAAAGATAATGTAGTTTGCTGAATAGTTTTGGATAATATAATTAGAATATTTATTATAAATACAGGAAATAAACTGTTATGTTTTGAAATAGAAAGCAAATATTACACAAAATAAAAAAAATATGGATCGCCGGCTAGAAAGCGTGGTGAAAGGGGTCGCCGGCTAGAAGGCATAGAAAGGGGGTCGCAGGATGAAAAACGCATGTTGAGAAACGCTGTTCTATTGTATGATTTCACATTTATTACAGAGAATTTTCGGTTTTATTCACTGTAGTTTTCTATGTCCTAAGGGAAAACTTGTTACATGTCATAAAAGGGTGTCTATTGCTCGATTTGGTTTTAAGTTCAAATAGAAAGCAGTTTTAAACAAACAGAATTTACTCTAATGTTAACCTTTTGGGAACCCCATTTTTGATAAATTTTACCCACCTCTATTGCTATTGACATATTGACCATCTATGGAATTGACAGTGCTTAAATTTAAAGATACATAGGCCTAAATCTAAACCAAATCATGAAATTCCGTGCACTGTTTAAAATAAATACACCGTCTTTACATTTGAAAAAGATCCACATCAACTTTGGATCACTTCTTGTAGGTATAGGGTACTTTTTAACCTTTGATCACAGTTTGAACATTTTCTTATATTTATTTTAGACTTGGCCTGGCAGAGCCAGACGGTGCACGTTCAATATGGGTGTAGCATGATAGCTCTCATTACCGCTC
>JAGDQP010044532.1:0-15875 GCA_022664845.1 Lepisma saccharinum
CACTTCGATAGCATTATAGAATGTATTTTAGAAAACAAGGTAACAGATGTATTGATCAAACCAAAATTAGCACGAGAATTACTAAATTATAATCCTCAATTACGAAACTCAATTTTACAAGAGGACCTAGGAATTTTCTACCAAACTTCTAAAGTATTTTAATTAACTTCGATCCTACAACATCAAACTTAAACCTTCTTATATAAACTCCAATAATCAGTAAAAAACAGTACTATACTTTGTACAAAATTTATAACAATGGATTCCTAACAAAGTCAGCACGCTTACGCTTAACCACCCCAGATTACGCTATTAAAACACCAAACTCAATGTTTGAAATCGACTTGGACATGTGTAGCCAACAACAAATGTTTACAATCTGTAAGATGAAACTACAACCCAAAACTCACCAGGCAGATTGTATAAACGAACTCGTATTTCGCAACAATACAGCAGGCTGCCAGATAAAACCTGAACTGTCCAGTAAGGAAGAATTCCATTTGTACACTCCAGGAGGTCTCCATTTGGCAACTAGGCAAGATGTAATAATATTTCAAGAACACGCACAGTTTAATATTCCAAATAACGGAACAACGCCCTATACATACTACTTCCCATACGACAAATTTGACGTGATATCAACAAAAACCTTAAAATTACCAAGCAGACGTACGGGAGGCTTAGAAATTGAATACTACAAACTACCAGACAACTATAAGACAAAATTTCCCTCTCCCTTACAATCTCTGCAAAAGACAATTGACAATCTTGATAGTTTACTGAAACATGAAAAAACCTTACCCAGCCGATTTGAAGAACTACACCTACATCCAATATTTTCCTGGACAACTACAACTTTAATTATTATAATATTATTTTTAGTACTACCATATTATTATATTTTCTTTACAAGCATTTAAAATCTAAACCCAGTGCGTGAACATTTTAATATTGCAGATGATCAACATACCATTAATTTGCCTGGGCATATTCATAACTGCCAACGGCTTTATCATCATTTATCTACTGCACCAAATATACAACAGATGCCGCAACAACAAAAAATGGAACACCCACAAGAGAGCAACAACTGCAACCCACCCCCATCGCCAGCGCCCAATAAAGAAGATACGCCCAATAAAGGAGAAACCCCCAATACTTCCCTCCACATCAGCGATGATGACCCCAGTGATAATCAGTGCAACATTGAACCCCTACATAGTGCAACAGTGAAAAGTTCCTACACCATTAGTGACTTAGTATACATAATTTAAAAGAAAAAATGATCTAAATATGAGAGTAAGAGCGTACCCCTTTGAGGGGAATGATGCACGAGATGCGGACCCTGCTTAGGGCTCTCCCATTAAAAATAAAATAAAATAAAAAGTGCAAAATTATAGTGCTAATAAGTGAAAGTGTATAAAAATTTATAATTTTGTCAAAAGCGAATTCCTAAAAGTAGGGATTCACTCCCTTACAAAGTTCGCCCATCCTAACTTTTAAAAGGGCCCGGGGAGTGTAATGGGATAGCAACTATGTCAGTAGGTGAGTGTGACATAAACATTAGAAAGTGTTTATGTCAACACTAACAGAAGACAACAACAAACTCTGGCGGTGGAATAAAGAAACAATAGGTCACACCTCCAGAGGAAGAAGAAGAAGACCTTATGAAAAGGACCGACAAGAAGAATCGGGGTCCCAATCAAGTGGTCACTTCTCCCTTCTAAATCCTGAGACCTGGTACGGGGTCTATCAAGAATCAAACACATAAGGAGAAGTGATCCGCTTAGTAAATAGCAACAAAGGACACGAGTCCGAAATAACTAACTGTACTTATAAATCGGGCTAGTGGAAACTTATATTGGAAACTTTAATAATAAAAGGTGTTGGATAAAACACAAACCTAGTCTTGTTCTATTCGCATTGGTTACAACACGATCCCGCTCTACCTATATTTATATGACCCACTAAAGGATCATAACGATATTCTCGCTTGGGTTACGTATACCCCTGTTACCATCGGAAGGTTAAGAAAAAGATATAAAGCTGGTGCAAAAGAAAAGATTCATTCTTGTACTTTACTCTTCATTTTTTGAATTTGAATTTAATTTTTAAGGCCTTTAGACAACTTTGGCTCAGGCCGGATGGATGATGCCAGAATTGGCGGAATGAAGAAATTGGGAGGAAACGGGAGAATCCCGAGAAAATACACACGGTGTTTGTCCACTACAAAGCCCACATGGCACGAGCAGGGATCGAACCCAGGATCCCAAGTACAAGAGGTGAGCGCTCTGCCACGGAGTCACCGCGGCCCTCACTACCTCCGTATATGTCTAGTGTATCATTTCGTTGCACGAAGGTGTAATGCTGCTTCTACAAATTCAAGCCTTACAGAGTCCAAACTTAAAGAGAACAGTTCAGTCCGTGCAGATTTTTTACTTTCTTCATTGTTCATTGTTGAAAGGTTTATTGTTATAGGTTTAGATATTCACAACAACAGTGAACAAAGAAATCCCGCACGGATTGAACTCCTGAAATGCTTATGAACTTTCTTCTTTTTAAATTTGTCTAGCATTGAATTTCTAGGAACAATATTGCAATTTAGTGCAGCATTATATAGCAATTATATGTATATAAAAGCTCCTGCGTAGCCTAGTCGGTAGCGCGGTCGACTTCAGTGCAGGCGGTCCCGGGTTCGACTCCCGGTGGGGGCTCAAAAATTTCGGTGTTGGCCCAGCATCGTGAGGACAATTGGGGAGCTGCTGTGAATAAACGACAGTGGCGATCACAGTGAGAGCTTAGGCTCTCCTCTCCCAATGCGTTTGGTCAGCCTGGGAGCAGTAGACCAACTCCTCCCTTCGGGGAGACTGAAGAGGTCTCATCCACTAGTGGACTGAATATGGCTGTGATTTATTATATATATATATTGCAATCCTACTGGGTTTTTGGAGAACGCTAACCTCATCTAGCTTCAATTAGAATCAGCAATAATAGCGTAGCTCTGATTAAAGATAATATTAAAGGCCAGATATAATGGCGGGCGGTAGAGACTTAATTAATGCCATCATATCTGGGTCAAGCTGTTGATTATTGGATTGGTTCATACATGAAGTCATGAGAGTTCATGGACGAGGGATCCAAGAATCAATCCTGACTAAGAGAGTTTCTAGGTAGATTTGGAAAATCACATGGAAAGACAATGATTTAAATTTAACTTAACAACCTTGATTGACAAATTCAGCCTTTACCAAAAGCGCGATAACTTCAACAGTCAATGTCTAACATTCTATGCTTCTCCCACTTGGATAGAGAGAACTAGGAAAGACCCAGAACTAAGCAATGAACTGAATATGAAGGTTCTACTTACATATTAGAGTCCAGATGAGACAGAAGAGCGTGCTAGAGATTCAGAAGTGACAACTCCGAGGATCTCTGAATAGCACTGCGCACCGTATCTCTTAATTTGGAAGGTTATATAATCATTATTGTTTGCATTCAGGAATGCGCGATTTAGCAATCCTTGACAATTATTATGATTATATAACGTGGTGTTGTGTGGCCTGATGATATAACTGCCTTCATAGTTAGCAATTACCTTTTCCCGGGTACTTACCTAAGGCATCCTTTCTTACCTTTTATTCGAGGCTAGTCGTTGTCAATCGTTTAGAGGAATGACATTTATTCATGTGTATGAAATTCTTTACATTGTACATTAGAGTTGTTATTTTCTTGAATCATGAGTTACTGACTTATGTTTAATTCTTAATATATCATCCTTTAAACAATGAAAATGAATAAAATATGTTTTAAATATTGTTTCCCATCTGCATGGTTTACAATATATATGTATTAGAGCCACATAGATGTAATGCTGCCATCTATTGCTTGAATTCGTTGCTTATGTTAGTCTTAAGGTAATAGAAGATAGACCATTGTTTTAATTCTATTCATATTACGTAATTATGTAAATGAGTAAAATTAATATTTTGAAATACATGTTTGGAATATCCTGTTCTTCAAAGTCATTCTTAATTGAATACCCAATTAACATTTGACTTATTTTTTCTGTTTATTTATTTATTGCATGTATAATGTCATCTAGTTGAGTGTGACGGGTTAATGCCAGATACTACAATGTCCACTAATAACTCTAGTTCATGATGACAGCACCCAACATAGAATCTCTAGATGAAAACTACACCGTCACAGGAATTAATCACAATCGTCTGTGAAGGAAGTACTTTCCAACTAGTTCCGGGGACTGATCCCACCATCCATTCGTAAGCATCCCACTTCAATACCGTCCAACTATTGAAGGGTAAAAGGGCTTACGAATGGGTGCTGATTTGATCAGTTCAGTTCGTAGCTCAGAATCGTATTTATGTGACACAAGTGGTAAATCTCAGTCGCTGATAGCATCTTACTTGCTAGTTTAATATAGGACTAGCAAGTGGTAAATAAAATATAGAAATTCCCTTTTCAATTAACATTGGAATGTTTCAGACGGTTAATTCTAAGTTTCGGGCTATTATTACCAAATATGGTGCTAGTAAGGATTTGACAAAAACATAAAATCAATGTTCAAATAATTTGTTTAAAAACCATTAATAAATCAGTTAAATTTCAACCAGAGATCAACAGCCATGACGTTTAACGATCGAAGAGAATATTGTATCACTTACTTGTTAACTAAGATCGCTTGTCTACTCAACTCGAAGTCAATCTGGACCGACTGCTCGTTCTCTCAAGACGGGATTTCGACTAACTTTCCAGATTACCCGAACCAGCTCGTCACCTTCTTTGTGACTACGTCATTCCTAGGAAATTTCCCTTTCTTTCCACAAGTCATGCCCACATCACAGTTTTCGAGTTGCGAAGCCAAGCGAACTCTAGGTCGATCACTCTTAAACGTCATATCTCCTGATCTCTTTCTTCCGCGTTTCGGCTACAGACGTGTAAGTCGTTCACCGAAGATTTAGCTGTCTGAAGCATTCCTACAATTCCGTATATATTTTCATAAATGTTTCCCGTACACCAATAGTTAAATGTTTTTGATTTGTACATTCATAAGTAATAATTATTAATTTCTTTTTGTCATATCACAATAAATAAAGAAGGCATATGTAAAATATACTTTCAAATTTAGTACCAAGCGCAAGTGTTGAACAGCAGCACAAACAAAAATTATTATTAATGGCTCTATTCAACACGTTACCTGAATTTGCGAACGTACAAATTCAGGTAACCTGTTCAAGTGTTTGTTTCAGAATGCTGTGATATATTTAAAATGTGCAGATGCAAACGCTCTAAAACCAACTTCAAAATTTTCCTGGCGTGGCAAGATGATTATGTTAAAAATATATATAATGCGTTGTATATATTTACATAAATGTGAAGTATTTCTGAAGTTTTTCGTCGGAATACGATTCGTAAAGAAAAACACATCTTGAGTTTCTAATACTATGGTACTTAGAGCCTTTGATGTTTTCAACCTTAATCTATACATTTTATTTAAATCAATTCCATACCCGTTGTTCTTGTTATTAGTTAAGTATATAGGTGAACGGATATATCAAATGGTGAACGTAGATATAGTCGATTTAAAAATCCAGGGTAAACAATGTATTTAGTTGTTTTTTATTATTATTATTAATTGTATTTGTTAATAAAACTCTGCAATCGTAAGTACAGGTAGCTTTGTATAAAGTGCGTATATTGTGGTCTGAAAATAAATATAAATCAGAAATAGCTCTGTCTGGTGCGTTTTTATATTTAACAATGTTCCCTTTGTTGCATTTATTTATTACAGATGCTGTGAGTCTTTAAAAACTGGAATGGCCAACCTTTCGCATGAAATCGAGAACAATGTTATAGACCATCGAGGATACACTCTTGTTTCGGAGCTATAGGCTGCCGAAAGCGTGGGAAAATGAACTGTAGAGCTTGATATTTCCAGTACTATTAACAATCGAACTGAGGTGGCATGGTACCGTCAAACACTGCAAACCTGCTATATTCAAAAATGCATATTCCAAAATTGTGGTTGCGCAAGGAATTCCCCAAAGGAAATAGGGGCTCAGTTGTTAGAGCGCTCACCTCTGGCGCTTGGGTCCGTCGGTTCAAACCCTGCTCGTGCCATGTGGACTTTGTGGTGGTCAAACATCGTGTGCGTGGGTTTTCTCGGGGTGCTCCTGTTTCCTCCCACTTTCTTCATTCCACCAATTCATCCCATCATCATCCATACGGCCTGAGCCATAGTTGTCTAAAGGCCTTAAAATAAATTTCCATGTCGTTGAACGTATTAAGAACAAATTTTGTATTTACGTACTAGAACGCGTCATAGAGTTACTTCAGGTCCCCACAGTGACAGTGTTGCCAGTCAGTTTTAAAAATTAAATATTTACTACTTCCATTCAGTTGGACGTATCCGCACCAAGCTTTGAGTATAGGCCTACATTTTCGACACAATTAAAACATACTGTAATTGTTCCCTGTACCCAAGCACCCAGTTGTCAGTATTGCCACTTACATTTTAAAATTAGATTTTTCAAATTGCGGCCCCCATACATTTACGTGCCGATAGCTATTCCTATGCTTTCGAAAAAGCGCGGGGGAGCCGCGGAACGTGGCTACGTTATGATATGCTTTGAAACAATACTTCTCAAAGCCCTGTTGCAACACACTCATTAGAAGAAACCTATATGTAGTTGCTTGTTTACAAGAGTATTCATTATGCATTTATACAACTCTTTTGAAATATACTTGTAACAATATTTTTGTTACATTGTCTCTATCTGTATATATCTTCACAGTAAGGGGCGAGCCTTGGAGCCCGGTGCATGAGGAAGCAATGTTCAGTGCCTTTATAGTGAAACATTGTGTACTAGTAAACCCAAACATATATCTCTGACCTTGAACAGAAACAAGTTATTTCTCGGGGTTTTGAGATAAAGATAATTAATTTTTGCGGACGGTAATTATGATCAAAAACAGATATCTTCCTTGAATAATACCGTAATTAGAAATTAACGTATTGTATATAGGGGATGAGAGCATATTTAAGTAAGAATTTATAGTTTTAACAGTTTAGATTAAAGATGTCATCGAAGTTGTATTACCTCTAGAAACTTAAATTCTTCCTGTAATTCAACATATTTATTCAGTTCCCTGGAGGTTTATTAGTATTTTAATACAAAATATACCAAATAACTTCAGTCCATATATCTTTTGTTAATTCCTTATGTTTATCAGGGTGAAGATATAGGAAGTATAGCAATGTGGCAGTGAATGCATAAATAATCCCATCATTTGCCTCGTAAGCCTGCAGGAAAACAAAGCAATAGTAAATTGGGATGAGTATGTGAAAGCTTAACTCTAATCCTGCTGATTACATTAATTATCTGTAGCGTAAATCATTAAATCACTTGCTGTGTGAAAAAAAAAACCGACATTTTGAAAACAGACGAGAAAAAGAACAGAAATAAACATGAAAAAATTTCACAGAAAAAAAACTTTTTCATTTACAACGCTAGGTTGACTTTCTAACTTACATACACACTCGAGCTTCACAACACACACTAAGCAGCCATAGCTCAGTTGGTCGAGCGTTGGCTTAACATTCGGAAGGTCATGAGAACGATCCGAGCGGCCACCAATCCTGAGAGATTTTCCAGGAGTCTTTGCCAGTCACATCAGACAAATACCCTGACCTACAACCTTCCAACTTCCTTTCAGCAATATTATTTCTGCCTGAACCGGAGGTGCCTAAAAAAATCAAACAGGCCTCAGAGGCTGTCTCCACGTTACACACCAAACTGAAACAAGTACAATCAAAATCAATAGTTATTTCTCTCCCAGGACGTCATGATTTAATCCCTGAATCGTGTGTCAATCAGGTGGTACGAAAAGCGAATGGAAAGATTGAAAATGTCTGCAAAGACTCCCTCCCCAATATCATATATTTAAATCTGAGCGACATGTAAAAAACCATTTCACATAACATAGGAAACATCTGAATGAAAGGGGGGTAATACATATCAAGAATGTTGTAATGTGTTCATTTGAATTTATTTTAAGGCCTTTAGGGAACTATGACTCAGGCCGTATGGATGATGATGGGATGAATTGGTGGAATGAAGAAAGTGGGAGGAAACGGGAGCACCACTAGAAAAACCAAGCGCATGGTGTTTGTCCACCACAAAGCTCGATCCGACGACCCCTAGCACCAGAGGTGATTGCTCTACCAACTGAACCACCGTGGCCCCGTAATGTGTTCATATATTGATTGTTTGTGTGAGGAAATGAGAGCAAGCAATACTATTTTCCCTGGCTCCAGAGAAACGGATTTGGAGTTACGAATCAGCAACAGAAAGTACTCTGATTCGTCACAATACTGTGTAACCGTGTGATACAAGATTACTGTTACAAATTAGAATTACAGTGTTGCCAGTCAGTTTTAAAAATTAAATATTTACTACTTCCATTCAATTATACCTCTTATCAAGTGTTACAAATTAGAATTATTCTCGTTGATACGTGTATAAACTGTGTGTACTCGATAACGTCCAAGTGGCAAAAGAGATTGCGCTTGATGTTGTTAACCTCACACATGCAATTTTCAAGTGCTACTGAACGAGAATGAAAGGACAAGTGTATTCTTTAATTAACATTACAATTCGTCATTCTATAAACTGTTGCAATCATCACGATGAATATTAATCAACTTTCAGGTCTCTACTGTAAGTTATTGTACCCGATGTAATGACCTGAACTGGTCTGTATTCAAGATCATATACCTGTTTTTTGGTTCTTTCAGGACTCACATTCCACTACCGAGAGTCGAGATTCGTGAATGCCTGAAAGACGCTTCATATTCAGTGAATTTCCTCAAAATATCACACCGAACAGCTCCATATAGTGCTTCATCCTTCTCTTTGGATACTTATAGCACTGATAGTCCATTTATTGTCCTTCCTGCTATAGTGGCCATTCAGTGAAAGTTTGAAAAGTGTGTTACGTTGCGGTGCAAGATCCTAAATACTAAAGTACAGAACTTTAAGTGCGTATCACTACATTACATGAGTTAGGAATCATCGTGCTACCTAGCTATTGTGACAACTGTACAACAAAACGCAATTTCATTCTCTAAAAAATTGGTTGAAAAAAAACTGCACAAGACTTACCGGTAGTTATTGTTCACAAGAGCATACAGTTCGTTCGTAACAAGTGCGTTGATGTTGAAATTATTTTAGAAACTAATGATATTCATATATTATGTTTTCCAACACTGGTTAGAAATTGCGAAAAGTTTAATATTACTGGTTATAATATTGTAGCTCTGTGCAACACAGATTTTCTTTCCTGAAGCTAGTGGGTGTTCCTAAAAGTTTTTCGTCTGCTGAATTCGAAAATATAATTTGTTTTTCTGTACCAGCCTTCAATTTTGAAAAAAAAACGGGCACTGATTAGAAAAACGGGATAATTTCAGACATATTGGGGCACTTCCCTGCGTGGAGTTTGCACCACTGCAGTGTAGAGATGGAGTTCGGTGGTGTCAGAGGAGAAGCTACAACTCCCCAATGTGTTATTCCATGCCGGAAATGAAGCAGAAGTGACTTTTTTAAAAATGCATCATAAAAGATACACTTTTTGTACACTTCGCACTCAATATTAGCGTACGAATATCCAGTTCCTATTTCGGGACCTTTCAGTTGAAATGGGCAGCTAAATTTTGTGTATGGCGTTTCAGTATGACCTTGATTCTCCAAGCGAATTGTCAAGGTAGGTTTCTTTATGATCTTGTTACCGGTTTTCTTGTAAGGTTGATAGAGACAAAACGTGGGCCCCACAGTTGTGCTGTAAGTCATGTGCTGAGAATCTTAGGAATTGGTTGAGAGGCACACTTACCTCAATGCCATTCGCTCTTATTATTGTATATAAACCATTATACTACTACTTTTACGAGTATGAAATAAATTTATACAAATTATATAAAATCTGATTTATATTTAGCCGTGAAATGATATTAGTTTAAGAAAAATTATTTAGAAATAAGGGAATTGCTTTTCTTTTCAGCAAAATTTGAATGATACATTAATTTTAAAAATAGTAAAGATGGAATATTTCTATTTTAAAGGAAACGTTAAGTAAAAATACTTTTAATAAATAACTTATAGAAGAAGAAAAAATAATTTAAAACAACTTTTCTGTTTTCGTTGACGTAAATAAGTTGCTTGAAGTAACAATAATTTTAATCATCTTTTCGTTTAACTAAAACATTAGTTTGTAAAATATATTATACCTTTTATTTAACTTTTGTCTAACTAGATTATTTTAATTATTAACTTACATAAAAATTTCTTCAAATAAAATTTCTTTATAAACTTTAAGTGCAAAATAACTAACTTACGAAAATTTCTTGAAATAAAATTATTTTTGTTTAACTAAAATATTATTTTGTAAAATGCATTATACTTTTTATTTAACTTTTGTTTAACTAAAATATTTTCTAATTATTAACTTACATAAAAATTTATTCAAATCAAATTACTTTCATAAACTTTAAGTGTAAAATAGTTAACATTGTTAAAATTTCAATGGTGAAAAGAAAATAAGTTATGATAGATTTTGTTTAAGTATAATCAATAAGTTGCAAAATTAATTTTTACAAAAGTAAAATTTTGTTGTTTCAAACTTAAAAAAGAAAAACTGTTTAACCGAAAACAAATAATTTACAGAAAGAAAAACGAAATAAAAAGTTCATTAAGTAAAATGAACTACTATTTATTAAACTTGAAATTTTAATTTCACAAAATAAAACTTGGTTTTGAAGTTTTAAGAATAACTTAGCATATAATAAAAGCTTTGTTAAAATAATTTTAATACTTAGTTGTAATTTTAGAAAAAGTATACTTAAATGTTCTTAGATGACCTTGAAATAATAATAATTTAACAGTCATTGATCATACTTACGTTCACATTTGTAAGTTTATAATAATAATAATTAAGACAATTGAAACAAGTTCTATTTTAAACTTGGGATGAAGAATTAATGTTACTAATAACTAACTTACTAAAAGCAAATGAAAAATATGCGAATTATATATTTATTTAAGTTATATAAAAAGAGAGAAATATACAAAAAAAAATATTCTTTCTTATATTCATTGACAAGTCCTTGATTTCTCGGATAAAGTAAACATTTTAAATGCTTCTACATTTATCATCTTTTCTAAAAGGCATAGCTGAATAGTTTTACTTCACAAGTGAATAAAAATCTTCTAAAACTAGTCTTGTGATTTCTTTCTGTTCAATTTTTGGCGTATGAATTAATGCTTCCAAGAATATTCTCTTTACCTCTTTATTTGAATTGTGATGGCGTATGCACTATTGGTCATATATTTCGTGTACATGCTCTTCCATTAAAATACTATTCACTGCACGACTATGTAAAACTGGTTCTTCCTATATTTTACAACTATGGTGTTCTTTATAATGAAATTTGAAGAAACATCCTTCACATAATAATGCCTCCTGCAGGTTTGCAGGATACCATTCTTTAATAGCCTTCCAAATACAACCACCATCCACACAAGTAGGGGAACAATAACACCACTCTAAATTGTTTGCTATATCCTCATTAAATGAAAAAAATACCGATAACCTTTCTGACGACTTGCTTCCTGTCTTTCATTAAACGGAAGTACACTAACAATTTCATTCAATAGCATATCTTCATTTAATACTATGTCTTCATTTCGCTCGATTGGTGAATCTTCCATATTTACATGGTTGGTATCTGTAGCAGGAGTAATACTGCTACTAGTAGTACTTGAAATAATTACGTTAGATGTATCTATTTCTTCAAGATTACCAATTGACTGCTCATCTTTTCTATGGTATTAACAGCTGCAAGTTTCTTGATTTCCATGACTATCCTACAATAAAAAGAATCTTAAGATTCATTACTTTACATTTTTGTTATAACTCAAACGTAATAAAATATTCTTTAAAACTTTCCAGCATTATTCTTTTAAACGTTAAATTTTTAAAACGTTAAAATGAAGTTAGAATTCTAACTATACAAGTGAATTCGCAATTCAAACTTTTTTAAGAAAATACTCAAGGAAGTTTCACTTTATGAAATAGAAAAACGAGTTTTAGTTTTATGTTTTTAATACACAGATCAGATATGGACTTATTATTTTTATTTAAACAAAAAATCAATAGAAGATTTTTTTGAAATGGACAGTGAATCCACGCGCAGTAAGACATAATAATTTCCATCTTTGAAATGAATCGACGCCCGGCAAAATATAATAAATTGTTTGTTTGAAATGAGTCAACAGATATTTTTCGTTATATCTCACCTACGGTGATCGGGGGAGGAAAAAAAAGTTGTATTCCAGCTATACTGTTCAGGAGGTAACAAGTTATTTTGCACCTGAAGGAAAGGTTTCTTTTTTAAGAATCGATTGAGCTTTTGTTAGACAGAGGAGTTAACAAACAAGCTTGCAGGTGCATGTGGAACATGTTGGGACTTGATTTTTTTAAGAATGCAGGTGTTTGGTGGAAAGTAAGTCATATCGTGGAGACCTTGTATTTAATCTGTTTTTCCACTTTGTTTTGAATGATCTTTAGAACAAGTTCTTATTTGAAAACTTAAAATATTATTGTTCAGTTGTGTCATTAGTAATAAGTAAACCAATTCACCTATCAAGCCACATGCACTTCTTTAATGATCCAAATGGTGAGGAATTTTCATCTCCAAATATTTCTGCTAGTGCCTCGTTGTCAGGTTTAGAAGTGGTATTTATATCTGATAGTGATCATTATTCAATTATAAATGTGGATGACGCTGCGGCAAACAATGAAACGCTATGTTCTGCTATATCACATAGTGAATCTACGTCAAGTGTAGAACTGTATTTTATTTCAGACTGAAGTTGACATCTGCAATATTAGTGAGGAAGAAAGTAAAGATATTATTGAATCTACACATAGCGTACTCTATCGTCCTCCTTGTGTAAAAGGAAGTGTATATTCTTTTCAATGTGTTAATAATATAATTCATGAACAGTGTATTTACGAAGCTATCGAAAATTGGGAAAACAAAAACTTTACTCTGATTTGTGGAAGCTGTTTTTATAAACTTTCTAATGAAACCACACATGACTGTGTCATTCATTCTGTAGTTGAAAAAAGTGTTTGACAAGGCGTATATGAAGAGTGCTGATGGATCCTATTAATCTTTTAGAAAGTTATAAGGTTTTATATTAAAACATAAATATTTTGATAATATCAAGATTTTTAAAAATACTTTATATGCCTTACTTATACTTAAAGTGGAGGATGTCAGAGAGAAACTAGTTGCAAAAGATATTAATGTTGAACCTGATATGGAATAATTATAAACATTTAAAACTGATTGTTTGAAATTGCTGAAAAAGTAAAAGTGTATCTTTACTTGAATGTGCGAAAGATTAAAATAGTGTAAGGCTTCAATTTTTTCTATGTAGAAACTTAAAGTTGTTAAAAAATACTGTCTATGTATACTTTTCATTCATAAAAGTTTGAGATTGAAATAAAAAGTAAGTGAATATCAAAAAATCTTACTCTTTGCTGAATTGAAAAAATAATATTATTACTCAAATTCTGGAAACCATATAGAATATATAGTATAAAGATTGAACTTCTTCCATATTATTCTAAAGGTAATAAGTTTTATATTGAAAGTTTAAGAAACTTATCTATAATTATTTTTAATAAAAATCCAAATCATGAAACTACTTTCAAAACTACTATACATATCCTTCTTAGTTTATATTCATGTAAAAAATAACTTTGAAAACCGCTACACATAATCTACTTAAAGAGAAAATACAGATATTGCACATACATAGTACTATGAGGTGAAATTTTAAGAGATATGTATATTTTTCATAAATATACTTTTATATTCCTAAATTTTAAAGTTTACGCATGTCTAGAGGATCATAAAAAGGAAGTAGTTTTATTTTATATTAGGTCAGATCATTCCTATAAAAATAATACCTGACTTTCAATCTATTCTTTGAGAAATATTTATTCACCGGCCTTCAAGTATGAACGGATTCGTGTAGAAATAATCAATTTATGAAAATCTTTGAAGAGTATATTCTTAAACATTTTTCTGAGTTTCTACTATTTTAGTATTAACCAGAAATATTTACTAGTAATTTTATATGAGTAAAATATTTGTTGATAAGAGAAAGTAAATTACCGATAGCATAGATACGGGGCGAGTCCAAATCGTCCAAAAGGAAAATCGTCCAAGGGAAAATCATCCAAAGGGAAAACCGTCCAAGGGAAAATCATCCAAAGTGAAAACCGTCCAAGGGAAAATCATCCAAAGTGAAAACCGTCCAAGGGAAAATTATCCAAAGGGAAAATTGTCCAAAAGTGCCAAATATAATAACAAGATTGTCTCAGTGAAAGTCCAGGAAGTACGTCAGTATCTCTGATGTCACCACCTAATACGTCATAATGGATCAAGAGAAATGAAAATCGTCATTATGATAAGGGTTCATCAACATACAGCGCATAGCTAAAGAATTTACAGTCTGCGGTGTTATCAAGGCAAGACAGTAACAACAACAAAAGAATGTGCGTCGGTGTTTTAAGAACCAAGAGATGTTACCAGTACGTGTTTAACAAGCACATGTAATACGAATAGCTCATAAGATATAGCTGTGAGAAATTATAAATTAACCTTCTGAATCAGGATCTACGCATGTTTCGTATGTGTTATTTCAATGCTATAAATACACATGGTAAACTGAGAATGTAACACGTCTCCAAACACTCCTTTCAAGTTTGCAGTTACAGAAAATCATTGTTGCTCGTGTGATTACCAAAAGCACAAGTCACAACGGAGCATAAACGCACATTATGCAAAATGTTAAAAACTGTCAAGGATATATGTGACGAATAAACAAGAAATGACATCGTCTCTCTTTCAATAATTTGCAAGGCAATGCGTGATATAAAGCGTATATATGGGTCAATAGCTGGCGACCATAAAATAAAATACACATGTGGTGAACCATATATGCCTAAACGCAATAGAATACAACGCTAAAAACGCCTTTGCCGTAACAGAGTACAAGGCAATAACTTGTAAACTTCGATAATACAGAATGATGGTTTAACTTTAGATGTGATCAACCATATTTCTAAAATTTTCAGGAGAAATTATATGTTTGGAATGTTGCTAGCGGTATTCATAATCTGAAGAGAAATAAGAGATTCAGTCATATACACTAGAACCTCGTTTATCCGGAACGATTTTCAAAAATATATATTTTCTCTTTGTTTCATAATTCCTGTACACCGTCTAGAAGTGAACGCGTCTATTTAATTATCGCCAATGAAAATTTGCAGTATTGTACTGTATCCGGTACAACAACACGACGCCGAAATGTTCCTGACAATTGAAATTGATTCGTCATATGCAGAAAGTGATATGTAGGGTTGCTAGGTTTCTAGTGTGTCAATACGGGATAGAGCATGACAGTTAGCTAAATAAATGTCGTCGTCCTGATGGCTATGCAATTTTCGCAACACCAAGAAAATAAAGATAGAAAGAACTCAAGGAAACATTCAGAAGTTTAGACTATTAATGAATTTTAAGCATACGTGTATAAATTATGATTAATAACAAACTACTATATATTTAAATTTGTATACATGAGATATTTTACTCTTTTAACATTAAAACCCATAAAATTTTACTTCTTTTTTTGGCATTTTCGAGTAATGCTGTATCTTCCTTAATCAGGTCATGAGATTTCTGACAGCTATGAACAAAATTAAGTGAAACTTGAGTTTTTTATGTT
>JAGDQP010044533.1:0-15875 GCA_022664845.1 Lepisma saccharinum
ATAGTATTACAAATACGAAGCCAACAAGAGGTTTAGCTTGCCTTGATAACATATTTATAAATTTTAGTCTACGTCATACTCCTTGTGACGTATCTATTTTTCCATTTTCGGATCATGATTGTGTATGCATTAAATTGGAAAACTTACTATTAAATAACGTGGGTGACTCAGTGGCTTCAGAATATATAATTGCTGTATCGAGGCCAATCACTGACGAAAAGATATTTCATTTTAAAAACTCCCTCAGTAATGTGAATTGGCATGAAGTACTACTTAATTGTGAGGATTCCGATACACTCTTCGAACGATTTTTGAATGTGTTTCTTTACAATTTTGAAATCTCTTTTCCACAAAGCACTTCTAAAATCAATAATAACCCGTTTAAGAAATGATACAAAGAAAATAAGTACAACTGGTATACTCCCGAACTATGCTCAATGAAGTGTAAAGTTATGCTGTATTTAAACTTATACCATAGAGATAAAAGTGAAGCGGCTAGATCAGTTTATATGCATGCTAGGAAAACGTATAATGTAGCTATCAACGAGGCAAAAATGAAATATAACTCAACTGAAATTGACTCATCTGATAATAAATGTAAGAAAGCCTGGAATATAATTAATTCTGTAGCTAAGAGTAATGTAAAGGACTTGGTTTACCCCACCCTGAAGATTTTAATAACTTCTTTGTGAACTCCGTAGAAGAACTACATAATAATATTGTGAAACCCAACTTAACGGCTGACAGTCTAATAGAGAAGAGTATAAACCGTATTCAAGTAATTTTGAATTTAGAAATATATCTCCTCTAGAAGTCTTGAACATTGTACAAAAATTTAAGCCGGCAAAAAGAGTTGATGTATATGGTTTATCGAGCATTTTAATTAAGAATATGATTGATTGTATTGTTTTGCCGCTTACCTATTGCTTTAATAAATGTTCAACAGAGGGAATCTTCCCTGATTCTTTGAAAGTAGCACGAGTTGTATCTGTATATAAAAAGGGTCCTGAAAATTGTCCATCAAGATATCGTCGCATCTCTCTGGTCCCAGTTTTCGCAAAAAATTTTGGAACAGTGATGCATTTGCAGGTTTATGATTATCTAGTTCAGCAAAATGAATTTAGTGCTTCACAGTTTGACTTTATTAAAGGTAGGTCAACTGTTGGTGCCATAGATTTATTAATCAAGAAAACTCTCAAAGCTTTTGAAAATAAAGAATTTGTTCAGGCCACATTTTGCGATTTAAGTAAAGCCTTCGATTGTGTTGAGCACACAATTCTTCTACATAAGTTGGCGTATTACGGGATCCGCGGGATTAGCTATAATCTATTTGAGTCCTAATTAGATAACCGTAAGCAAAGTGTTTCTGTAAATAAAACTAAATCTGGCACTGCAACAGTTAAGTATGGAGTACCGCAAGGTTCAGTCCTTGGACTTCTTTTATTTGTCGTAATGATTAATGATTTACCTTCCTTCTTCTCTGCTCAGTCAATCTTGTATGCTGATGATACGACTTTCCTGACTACTTGTGCTGATCTAAGTTCACTTCAATCCATAACTGAAAATACATGGGCAGAAACTGCGATTTGGTTCAAGGCTAATGGACTTGCACTTAACGAAAATAAAACTCAACGTATGACTTTTAGTCTCAAAGATGTATCTCTTGAAAATAGCTCAACCTGTGTAAAGTTTTTGGGTGTATTTCTTAACAATAAGTTATCATGGCAACCACATACCAGGTGTATGCATAAGTAGTTTCCGGTTTACCTAAGAGATGGCGCCAGCGAAAAGTACGCAGCGTATTCATTTGACACATACATCATTTTGTTCGTCTGACATTAAACTACAAACACACACAAGTTGGGTCCGCCAAACACTAGCGTCTTTGTTTTATCGTTCAGTGATCATGTCGAAGTTTGTGCCTGAAAAAGAACATTTGCGGCACGCATTGCTTTTCTTATTTAATCAAAAGAAAAAGGCTGTTGAAAGTCATCGTGTGCTGGTAGAAACATATGGTGAACACGCTCCATCGATTAGAACATGTGAGATATGGTTTCGACAATTTAAAAGTGGTGATCTCAATGTGAAAGACAGTGCGCGCTCTGGTAGATCACAAAAGTGCGAAAACGAGCAATTGCAGGTGTTATTGGAGGATGACTCAACTCAAACCCAACAGCAATTGGCAAAAGCATTAAATGTGTCACAAGAAACAATCAGCAGACGTTTACGAGCAATGGGGAAGATCAATAAACTGGGTAAATGGGTCTCACACGATTTGAATGAACGTCAAATGGAAAATCGCAAAGTCACTTGTGAAATGCTGCTTCAACGCCACGAAAGAAAATCCTTTTTGTATCGAATTGTGACGGGTGACGAAAAATGGATTTATTTTGAAAACCCGAAGCGGAAAAAATCGTGGCTTTCACCTGGCGAAGCCGGTCCTTCAACACCAAGGCCAAATCGCTTCGGCAAGAAGACCATGCTTTGTGTCTGGTGGGACCAGAGCGGTATTGTGTATTATGAACTCTTGAAGCCCGGCGAAACCGTTATGCACAAAGCTATCGCCAACAAATGATTAATTTAAATCACGCATTGATCGAAAGACGACCGGAATGGGCCCGAAGACATGGCCAAGTGATTGTGTTACAATGCGCCGTCTCACACAGCAAAACCAGTGAAAGACACCTTGAAATCGCTTGGATGGGACATCCTTCCGCACCCGCCGTACTCCCCAGACCTGGCGCCATCTGACTATCACCTCTTCGCATCAATGGGGCACGCGCTCGCAGAGCAGCACTTCAGCAATTTCGAAGACGTTGGAAAATGTCTCGACGAATGGTTTGCCGCAAAAGACAAGCAGTTTTTCTGGCATGGTATGTATCAATTACCTGAAAGATGGGCGAAATGTGTAGACGCCGATGTCCAATATTTTGAATAAAACAAAATTAATTTCCCTTGAAAATTACGTGTTTTCTTTACCACAAAAACCGGCAAAAACTTATGCATACACCTGGTATTGATTATCTCTGTAGTAGGCTGTCAAAGGTAACACATCTGTTAAGACAATTGAAAAATCATGTTCCTCAGGAATATGTCAGATCTGCTTACTTTGCTTTCTTTCAAAGTATAATTAAGTATGGTATCTTATTTTGGGGAAATAGTTGTCATGTAAACAATATTCTTCTAATACAGAAAAAGGTAATCAGAATTATCGCAGACTCACACAGGTTAGCCCACTGCAGACCCATGTTTATCAATCTAAAGATTATGACCGTGGTTAACCTATACATCTATACAGTACTCCAACAAGTAAAAAGTAATCTACAAAACGTAAGCTCAGAAATGATATACATTCGTACAACACTAGGAACAATAAACATATCAATGTACCATTTCAAAGACTGTCCAAATCTTTAAACAGCTATGAGATATTAGGAATAAAAATGTATAATAAGCTACCTCTAAGAAACGAACATATGAATAGATTTAAGAGTAAATTGTCCAATTGGTTAGTTGCAACACTCTTTTACTCATTAGAGGAATTTTTTGACTGTTCAATAGAAATATAACATATTTTCCTTTTTAATTATACATATTGTTTGTAAAACTATATAACCATACAACAAATATATACATACAAGCAATTAGGCTACTATATACCTATAACTGTTAAATATATATGTGAATATTGTATTTGTTTCTGCTGTTGTATTATCAATTTTTGTTATATTTTTAACTAGAATGACTATTGTAATTGTCATAAATTGTTATATGTATCTTGTACCACAAACTTGACGTTGTCCATTGCTGTGAATAGCTTAACCACAATAAAATTTATTATTATTATTATTGCAACTTGGGATACATCTGAGAAAAGTTAGACCAGCCTTCTACCTTTTTGTCTGACTATTACATAAAAGTGACTCGAACATTACTTACATTGAAGGGGTGGAATGTAGAACCTAACAAAGAAATATATTAATATAAAGCTAAAAAAAAAAAAAAAACGAGCATAGAAGTGACTTCCTATGGTTATTTACTGGCACTTTATAATTACTTCGTAATACTCAAAACAGACATTCTTCATAGCAACGTAAGAAATTGCAATCACGTGGTTTGAAGTTACACTAAAACAACTGGTCTCTGAAATGTTGAATTATTTTTGAAAACATTCCCTAGCTATTTAAATTTAAGTTACCTCTAATCGCTTAACATAAAATATATAACATTCAATCATACAAGATTTAACAAAAACAAATAGAACTTTTTCGCTACAAAATATTAGATGCAATATAACTTTTTTTATATCCACTATTCTCTATGCTCTTGCTTATGTATACACGCTCACGATCCGTACAGTGACGTCACACGTCTTGCAACCAATAGCTACTGTTTTCATTAAATCTCGCTTTTGGTTCCCTCTGGGTGGATCCATTGGTTGAATGAACTTTTATTATTCTCAACGATTCTTATTCGACTTCGATTATAGTTATTCCAAATTCTCTACACAAAATACTTGTTAGAAAATTCCCGACTTTTTTTTTTTCAAAATTCCCGGCAAATTTCCGATTTCCCGACCATTTTTTAAATTTAAGACAAATTCCTGACTTTCCCGACTGCTAGACACCCTGAGTATTGCTTAAATTTATTCGAGGCTAGTAGAGACGAAATAAAAGGGAAATTGGTTTAACGTATATTTGACCGTTCTCTGGCATGAGTAGAAGATGGAAAATCTAGCGACGGCCAAAGCATTCTATTTCTAGGATTCCGCGGCAGGACGAAAGATATGCAGTTGACTTGCTCTGTTAGTAAGGACGAAGACAAGAGCAAGCGATTGTTGACCGAAATTATTGAAAACTGCTACCTGGAAACAATAAAAGCTGGAAGAAACACTGACAGCAATAGTATCTAGCATAATGCAAAGTAAAATCCAAGTGTACTGGTATAATCGAATAAGGTTAACCTCAGATAAAAATAATGAAAATAATTTGATTCGTGAAGTTAGTCACAGCACAAACAGTCATTACATACATAATGACCACAACAATGCAAGAAGATTAAAGGGAAGTTATAATTTGTAAATGGGACATAGTCCGGTAAATTGACCAAGTCAACAAATAAAATGAATTAGGTAGTACCTTTATTTTCTATCCCTACCTTGCGTAACGCCGGACACTTAAGCTATATATAATATTTAAGCTATATATAATATTAATTCTTACAGCCAAATATCTCTTACATGAAATTTCAGAGTAGTGGTCTACAAATATACAGAAAGGTGGCCTATACGAAATAATCGCGAAGTACCTATTCTGAAATATTAGTCTCATGAGCGATTTTTAATCGTATCTAGGTAGTCTGAACACAATGATGGATGTGAAAACCTATTATACTCTGCTGTGTGAGCAAGCGATTAGTATGCTTCTGTCATTATTCATAATTCAGTACAATACATTAAGAGTGCTAAAACTAATTAAAAATTAAAGATTACTTAAGGACACTAAATTCATTTAATATGACCTTTAATTAAGTCCAAAGCCAACTGCTGCATGTTTTTGGTCAATGCGAGTGCAAGAGGTGTTTGGCAGGCAGAATCCTTTAAGTTCAAATTTGGAGTAATGAATCCTGAATTAGAACCTGAAATATATGAAAATAAAATATAACGTAATGCATTCTTTTTTCTTTGATACAATAAAATAAAATAAATATTACAAAGGAACAGTAATTACATACAAACAGCCTCAATGAAGCATCTTTACTACAATTTCAAATTCAGCCTTCACATATAAACGACTGTTCTCCACTCCACTCTTAAGAAAAATATTGGAAGTACATGATATTTCATTCTCCGCAGGTAAACAGATTTAGCTGAATGTACATATCAGAAAAGTGAACCTCTCACACTTAGTAGTATTCTCATAGGAGTTCAAATCTCTTTAAAAAATTCGAAGGTTCGAAAATTTTCAGCCACTTGTAATATTCAGAAACAAATAATCCAACATAATACAAAAGCTTAGCAAGTTCAAAGCAGCCTCGGTGCTTTGAAACTATTAAGACGAATCAAAAGTATCTGCGCAACTTAAACAAACAAGATAAAAGAGATAAATCCTCTATTCAGAAGACTCGCTCTCTTATTCTAATTTAATTATTACAAGTAAACCAATCATTAGCTGCATATTTATCCACCAAACGATAAATCTAATAAAGCTCTCAATCAATGAAATATACTAATGCTGAGTTAACGTCATTTCGATGTATTTAAATAGCTTGCGACAGTTCTTATCAAATTCATTCATACAAAATTGTGTTTCAAACAATATGGGTCTTCTAACTTATTGTATTCCTATTTACAAGTAATAAATAATGAAATATTCGTTCCTGACCTAATCTAGATTGTTGATTTGTATTAGGTTAAAGAAAATTAGAATCGTAACTGGAAACCGAAAACATTATTAATATCAATATTCTTTATAAACACATCACCATGCAATACTGTTGAGTAAAATATTAATGTCATTGGAATCCCATGTATCTCTGAATCTGATGTTATTGACGTTATAGGTAAACTTAAGACACTATTGACAACCTGGTCCAGATTTCATACCTAATTATATTGTAAAAGCTTATGCTAGAGAATTAGCTCCACTTCTGGTTCGGATTTTCAAATTATCTTTAAGTATTGGTATATTCTTCCATCTGGAAACATGTTTTTATTGTACCTATTTACAAAAACGGTAATCGCTCGGATCCAAATAATTACAGACCGATCATTCTACTTATGCTTTCGCAAAAATATTTGAGACAATTATATATATTTAAGCACTTGAATATTAATCTAAACTAAAACAACTTTTACATGAATCTCAACACGGTTTTATGACAGGAAAATCAATTGTAACAAATCTAATGTCATATTACTGGCTATATCAAATCTCATGCAAGTAGAAAGCCTCAAGTTGATGTTGTTTATACTGATATATCTAAGGCTTTTGATTCCGTTAACCATATCCTGCTATTGTCAAAATTATCAAGCATGGATCTTTCTCCTTTGTACATCAAGTGGTTTAGAACTTATTTGTCATCAAGAAGTTATTATATCAAAATTGGATCAGTTTACTCGACTGTTGCCACTATGGAGAATGGAATACTGCAAGGGTCACCGCTAGGTCCTTTGTTATTTTCTATTTTTATGAATGATATCCAAAAAATATTATGTATAAAGACGTATTATTGTACGCAGATGATTTAAAATTGTACAGGGTTGTAAATAATCTTAAAGATAATAAGTTATTGCAGAAAGGCCTTGACAATGTCTCACACTGGTGCAGTTCTAATATAATAAAAGTCAATTGTAATAAACCTAAAGTTATGACATAAAGGTTGATACGACAAGAGATCTGGGTGTGATAAATGACAGGCACGAAAGATTTGAAGAGCACATACATAACGCTGTACAAGGTGCCAGAAAACATAGGTTTCGTTTTTAGCCAATGGTACATAGTTAAAAACGGTAGTTTTTATGTTCAACTACATAAAATCCTAGTAAGACCAAAACTTGAATTCGCCTCTATAGCCTGAAAATATCACAAAAACTTTAAGTAACAGTCCGGAATCAGTTCAAAAATGTTTTGTCTCAAACCAGGTTTACCATATTATGCATACACCTATGACTATTGAACAAAATAATGGAATCTTGAAAGCTTAAGTGGATGAAGGGAAGAAAATTACGCACTGTTCTTGGCAAAAATATTGTCAGATAAATATAATAGTGAATATGTATTGGAAAACATTGCATTCAAAGTGCCCTTGTACAACATCAGAAGTGGTTATCTTATAACAACAGTCAATAAGGACCATACCATCTTGAACAGAATAACATCACATTTAAATGACTTGAAATATGATTTTATTTAAAACAGATATTGAAGAAGCAAAGATCTTATCGTTAAGTTTTATCTGTCTTTTAAAAGTAATCATTACATTGAACGAGAGTCGTAACGATTATGCATTTTAATTATGTGAGGTACCAGTATTTACTATTCTAATCACGCAACGTATTTTAATCTTACTTTTACAGTATTGTATTTCATGTTATCTTGTATTTTTAACTTGCAGACATAGTACGTTAGACAACGGTATCATGTAATTTGACCAGATTATTGTATTTTAGCAAAAAAAAGACGCCACGTTTAAAGACTGATTGTATTAAAGTCCTCTTATTATTGCACAGTTTAAAAGAGTACCCCACAGACTATTATATATTTATGCATTTACTCAATTATTTATCTTTAATTATTATTATTTGTGTACCCAGAGGTGGAGGAGGGAAATTTGTGATAATTCTAATAACTGAGCCGTTTCGTAATCTCTTTGTTCCATAATGGTCCTATAGCCTCTGCTATCCCATTTTCTTTCAACTAGTGTATGTTTTTATGCATTTTACTGCATGAATTTTTTCAACGGCTACTTGGTGTTCTCTCTCCACATTTGATGCTTTATTACCATATTCATTTGAATGTATGTAATCAGAAGTACGCCATTATATACCCATAAACAAACTTCATAGGAACATCAAAATTAAAAACATGAATGACAAATATTATTGTATCATCCTGTAATTTTATATTTTGAACGTATTATTATTTCTGAATACTGATAGTTTTTAATATAACTGCTAGAATATGTATAACGTGATTATATGCAAAGTTCAAATAGTACGAAGAAGCTAATCGTAATACATAGGCTCATACATTCTTTTAAAGTAATAATTTGCCGGCCCTCATCTTAAAGGGGTCTTGGTACTCATCTTAAAAATAAGAAATAAATCATGAAAGTATGTTTAGGAGCTAAAAATTATGAGCGTCTATAAAATGAATATATTTAAATTTTGAAGCTAATATTCTGGCTGAGATATTTGAAGGTCCGTAAATTAGGTTGTCGTAAGTTCGTAGTCCACACCTTTAAAGTTCTATTCAACAACAAACGTCTTCAAATTATGAATTAATATGTATTCTTAAGTGTTATCTAGGATGTTTCCAAAATACCATTATTACTCTCGTTTGGCCATTATTTTAAAAAATACTTTAAAAGCGGTTACAAATTTGAAGTTGGTATCCTTTCCTCTTGAATCGTTGACTTTTCTGGCGTTACTCTGTCCGTAGCTGAATGATGGCCAGAAAATAAGAAGTTCCTCTAATTTAAGGTTACTCTGGTCTAAATGATTTTTGCTGTTTGGAATTTAATAGTTGTTCTATAACCTATTTGATGTTCTGATTTCAAATGTGAAAACTATCCCGTACAGTTTCAGCGCAAGTTGAGTAAGTTTATTTATCACAATACATTTTTTTACACTTTGTGCTCTGATAATATTGGAAAAAGGTCGTTTCTTGCAATTTTAATAATAACATATTTAGACATTTAGCTGGATTATTCTCAGTGCACAGCGACAGTATATTCTACATTTACAAACCATAAATGATGCAGAGAGCATTTTTCGCGGTCCTGAAACCCACAAACTCACGAGAAACTAAGGTTTTCAAAATCCGTGAACCTAAAAGTTAAATGGGAATGTGTGTAATTATGATTTGTTGTTCAAAATTTCAGGCAAACAAAACGATGCTAATTACAAAACAGAGGTAGAACATGTTAGATATGTTCAAAAGTTTCAGTTGCAAAATAAGCGCTACCTTCTCCAGAGCCTATTGAGGCTTTCGTTAAGATCTGGCTGATATCAACAAAGAACAAGAAGAAATATTTCAGCAAAATATAAAGTACACACTAACAATCATCATACCAGGTAACATGTACTTATTGTGTTATATATTCAAAGCTAATGTAAAGATGAAAGAAGTGACTAAAATGAGAATAAAAAAAAAATCTCCTTTTAAGATGAATGAACTTAACTTTATAAATTTTAAACACATGGCTATGTTTAGACATTTTTTATCGAAAAGGAGAACACTTAATTTCAAATCTAATAACGTGGATATAATAACCTTTTAGTGAAGGCATTTTGTAAGAAAAATGAAAGGGGTACTCCAAAATTTAGATTCACTTTTCGTGATCAAAAATTGCTCAAAATACGCGCATTTTCAAGCCTATATTTTGTAACCTTTTGTTATAAGAATTAAATAAAATCAGACTAAAATTAAAGCTTGTAGTTTAAAGAAAAGAACTGTTTTTGTTTCGTTTCAATACCTCTTACGGAACTTGAGTTATTCAAAAGGGCGAGTAGACGTCTCATGTGAAAAATTTCATGACTGCCTCCCGTCTCCCACTCCATCTCTTCCCCCCTGTTTGAGTAAAAATGTTCGAAACTTGTTTTTGTTACTCTGAAGTACATTTGAATAACATATTATAATTATTATTTCCAGATTTATTGAAAATTGTGTAGCAACCTATTATTTATGAATGTGGCGAAAATTGATGGAATGACCCGCTACTGTGGTATATTTACATCAGCGTCATTTCAATCTTTCTAGTTTGTGTATGAGAAGAACGCCAAAACAGCCAAGAACATGTTAGCTCATGTTAACTGTTGGGTAGAGTGTCACCTTAAAGTCATCATGAAGTATGGTTTTCACAGTAACTAATAAAGATTTACTTCGGGCAGTGCAAATCAGTTGTACCCATCCTTCAGGACTGGACACCGGAATATTTTTCGATTTCCTATCTATCATCGATTGCATAAGGTAGAATCACATTCTATTTCGATGTGTCCGATCTCAAAAGATCCGTGATCAGTGGTTTACAAAGTCAGATGTTGTTTCAAAAGAAATGTGCACATACCTGCAAAAATAGTTATTTTGTTGTTCCTCGCAACTATCTGATATCATACGGACTGCGTTTATCTCAGGTGGCGTAATCACATAATGATAAACACAAGACGAAATTTCAGTTGCTCCTTTCTTCCATTAAGGTTTATCCCAGACGTAACAGTTCGCACATTCGTGCCTTTGGCATCGCGAATTTCAATCTTGAAGAACATACGTGTTTTAAAAAATAGTAAATAATTCCGAATGGAGTGATTGTATAGCTCGTTTTTTGTAATCACGAGGACTGGAGATCTATAAAGAAAGTGTAATCTTATATTTCAACAGAGTTTTTTTTTTTTTTTCATGCTAATGTACTAGTTTCTTTGAAATTGACAATTGCGTTGCTGAATGCCGTATCTTGACCGAACAGGCAAAAATACCTGAGAAGATTGTTGAAAAGTGAAGGGAGTGAAGGATCTGCATAGATAATGCAACGAGTAATGATACATTCTTCAGCATGCGATATAAGGAGGGGTAAACAGAGATGATCACTACAATAGAATCGTGTTCTGTTTTTCAATAACAAGAAAGGAGGGGGGGGGAAACACGATTTTAAGAGTTGATACACTCGTTGATACCTGTCAGTTCTCTTATCTTCGTTCCTCAACATTAGAAGAAACAAGCTATACACGTACACGACATCGTTACAGCAATGTTGCTACACCCACAGTTTCAGAAACTGTGCTTACCTCAAAATGTCAAATTTTGTCCATTCAAGGTTTCGGCATTGGATCAATGATAATGACAACTGATGAATGTTTCTTAGTGTTCAATTAATCTTATTATGTAAATTTAATATAGAATTTTCAGATGGTTGAGTAGAGGGAAAGCTTATCCCGTAACGCTTCCATTTAAAAGAAGAATAAATGAAATGAAAAGTCATCCAAATTGGACGTTCGCTGCTGTAGCCTGGCGATAGCGCCTAATTTCGTCTGTTCGTCCGACCGCACCTTTCAACTTGGGAACCAGAAGGGTGGTTGCAATACTATCAAGAGACCACCCGGGGCCACGCCTTTGCAAGGGAGTTGAGTAATATATATCGTTTGAAATATATATAAAAAAAACACACACACTCAGGGATTGATATGTTGCCCTATTCAAAATGGTGGTCTATATTTTGCTCAGGCTGTAAGAGTTAAACAGAAGAGTACAAGGCAGCATAACACTTCTCTATCAAAGTTATTCTATGTGCATTAACGCGGACCATTAACGCCCAATAAGGTTTCCATTTACAAATAAATAAATAACCAAACGCGACTCCTTTTTCCGCCCAGTTCACACGAAGTTCAGTAGAAACTTGTATATCAGTGCATGTTTACACATTCCTATGCTAAATAATTATGATGTATGTGTGCAGTCAAGCTAACATATATAAAAGCTCTTAACGAAAGGCTCTCCCGAGCAGTTTTAATTTAGTTATAAGTTACTAACAGAAGTTCTTTTGGGCTAGCTCTAACGTACTTGTAAGTTGCCAACAAACGTCCCAAGAGCAGTTTTCAACAAAGTTGCTAACAGCGTCCTAGAACATCAAGAGGTTAATATTTAGTTAGTGGAGAAAAAGAGACTATTGACGTGCTGGAACAGATCAAATAAACAAAGCATCGGATCTTTGAGGGTGTTCTATTTCTATCATCTTACTTTGTTATTTTCAGTTATTGTTTTCAAGAATGCTCTACGTTTATTTGTTTATTTTGTGTTTGCTGATATTACTTTTATTTAATTCAGCATGAAAGAATTACTCATCGATAACAGTTAATTTCATATATCATATCAATCTATTTGTACGAATATAGAAAACACTAATCATATAATACACGTTTCGTTCATTTTGCATTGTGCCTATCTGTGTTGGTAAGAACGTAAAATACTGGAATGACATTCGCTAATGTGAGGAAAAGCCGAATATATGAGTTATCAGCTGAGTACTAGTAAATAATAATATTACACTGGAATCATATGTCCACTGCTTCATTTATTATTTACGATGAGTAATGTAGTTACCTTCGTAGTCTTAGCAAGGTACAGAAGCAGGTGTTAGGTATTTTTGCAATTTTATTCTGACCGCTACGTTAATTTGGAACAACTTCGGCAGCTCCGCGCAATTGATATAACCAAAGTTAATATCATATGTCGTTGTGTTCATTAGCATTTATTCTGATAGTGTAGAAAACAGCTTTACCCATAGAGTATAACATAGCTATTTTGGCGTGATAATCAAAACAAATCAGTCACTGACAGTTTGAAGACTGGTAGGTAGGCAACCCTGTGACTTAAATTTAATATGTTTGAATCATAACTGTTAGCATGTATAGGCGATGAACTCACACCATTTTAATCGCCTGATTTATGTAGCCTACTTAAAGTCTTGATTAAAAAAAAAGTACACTGCGGAAAACAAGAACTCCACCAGGAATAGTAGATATGTAGTTGGATACTAGTTTCTGAGTTTCCTTGCTAATGTCATATGAAGTAAATCATGCTATAAAACCATCCTTACTTTATTTTAACACATCTTCTTGGATATTACTTTCCCTCATGTATTCGTTGTTAATGAGCTATTGAGCAAACATGCCTGCAGACACTAGAAATGAGATTCCAATCGAAATATTCTGACTAATGTAGAGCAAAGTACACGAATGTATGAAGGCATAATCTGCCCCCCCTTTTTTTTAATGGGAATGAAGCGGGAGTCCATAACTTTTTTCTCCCCCTCCCATATGCAAACATTCGTGAAATCACTGAATGGGAATAACAACCCACAAAATATAAATAGATGCTTCTTTGAAGGGTTTGTTGTTAGATGTGTATCTAACCTTAAGGGAAGAATAGATGGGATAATTTTACATATAGTCAACTAAATGTGAAGTTAATAGAACAGATACGCACACAAAAATACCATATCCAATTAGAGCAACAACTAACTGCATGCATGGTAATAGCTAAAATCCATCCGAAGTATTATCTGTTTTTAGTAGAAACTGAATATTTCTTCTCAGAACGTCCGTTTATAACAGTTATTTTCGGAATGCCCTCCTTTTCTATTACTCATTACAGCCCTGCACTACACCTCCTCTTATGTGAAACATACAAAAATTAAAAATATTCCCGACATACGTATGTTAATGAAAGCAGATGTGTCTTCCATAATAAATTTATATGATCCACTTACGCTACTACTCTGCTGTGACTACCCAAAACAAACTGTACTCTTTATATTACTACGATTCGTTACAGACAACATGTTTCCTTAAATTCTAGTGAAATTCAATGTCTCCAAGACTCCAACCTCCTAATCTCTGTGAACATTATGGGTGGTTAAATAAATCTTCAACATTCATTCGCCCAAATATTTCCTTTAACTTACCTTGCACCGCTTCACGGATTAGATTATTCTCTTGTACAGTATTAGAAGTATTGCAATGGTTAATACCCCATTACATGTACTAAAACAATTTTCACCCGTGTGTACTACCTCCATCACAGCAAGCTGGGCTACATTACAGATACTGTTTAATTTACTCACAATTACTTCCTTCCGTTAGCAACTCTTCCTGACCGCTACTATATTCACTTTTGACGTTCTGTTCGTGATGCGTTGTGACACATTTTGTTCCTTACTATTTTCGCCTGTTCCTTGTTTTACCGATATGCCAGGATCAATAATAAAACCATATAGCTCATTACTTCTACTTATTTGGACAATTCTCCTAGTTGACTTAAGGTTCTTATGGAGATGATAGTTTGAAATTCAGTCAATGGAGGCGCATTAATCCGTCACTCATGTTGTACTCTTCTGAAATTTGGCAAACTACTTAGGCTTGAGAAGAAGAGTAAAGTTCTTGTCATAGCATTATTTTCCCCTGTCATTTAAAAGATCCTTCCCCCTCCCCAACGACCCTCCTCTCTTGCGAGGGAAGTAGTCTCACAATATTTATTACCGTCCTGTTCCTTCACTATGTTTACACCTTCTATAAATTTAGTTTGTTTCTTGTGAAGATAGAAAAGCTGAATGTCGTTTTTTTAAGTCCGCAATCTCATCCTTTTCAGTTACATGTGATGGTCATTTTCAAGGGTTCTCCAGCATGTGCGTATCTTCACAAAGACGGTAGCATGCCACAAGCCCACAACCACCAATTGGCAATTTGTGCATTTCAAATACCATAGTGAAATAGGTTTTGTTTTGTTCGGAAGAATAAAAAAAGATAAATAATGTGAACCAGAATCAATCTTTTCGCTGAAGGAATACAGAGGAACGTTGATTGAATGAACCTAAAAAATATAGGTTTTATTTGGGAAACAATACTGTTTACAGATTTATTCTTATTTTTTCGTAGTACAAAGAAGCCATAGGTTAGACGTTGGTTCGCATTTGGAAAATTGTGGATTCTCGCCCAGCGGAGCTCTTCCTGAAATTTCTTCTGGCTTCTCAGTCGCATCAGGTAAATGATGGGATGGTAATAAAATGTAAAGGTATCCCCTTTGCAATGGGCACGCTCTGTGAGTGACACATGGGAAGTGTGGAGTTACAATGTAAAATCCACGACTTTCCGGGCTAAACACGGACATATGGTAGTCCTAACTATAACAACAACAACAACTACTACTATTACGGCTACTGCATGTGATTGATCTAATGTTCTCCCGATTCACGCACTGTCAGTGCCATCTGTAAGGTCAATACTCCGCTAACCTGTAACATGTCTAAACTGGTAGAAGTTTTGCACTTACCCAATATTAACTTATTTAATTCTGCAACTGCAAACAGAGATCCAATTCCAGTTACGAAATGGCTACTTATAATATTATTAAACAGGTAAGAGGTATAAATATGAAATACTAAAAAGTCGTATCATATCAAAATAATAATAATGTATTTTCTACAGTAAGTATTCAGACAATAATACTTATTTCACCATGTCAACAAACCTACACATAACGTGTTAGGAATTGTTTAAGTTGGACGACTTGCCTTGTAGGACTGATGAAACCCCCGGAAAACACAGTCAGGATAGGTGGGCACTCGGATCGTTCCCAGCACCTTCCGATTTCTAAGCCACAGGT
>JAGDQP010044534.1:0-15874 GCA_022664845.1 Lepisma saccharinum
AAATTTAGATAACGCTGTCGGATTGCACCATAAACGTTCACCCCTTCATGAGTACCATTAGCATCAGTGAAATTATTAATAATTTTACATTTAGCTCGTTCTCTTTCACCAATTATGGCAGGATAAACTGCCGGTTCCTGTATACCTAATTGCTTTAATTTAGAGCGAACTTGGACACCCTGTATGTGCTTCATGTGACATAATCGGATTTGGCTTTGTAAATGTTTTACCTTAGAGTACAATTTTACATCAGTTCGAGCTAATTGATTGTAATGTTGCAAATTTACATAGGCACTTCGTAATTGTTCTTTTTCACACTTAGCTCTAGTTTTAGAAAACGAAATGGTTTCAAATTTTACACTTTTCTTAAAGTGACACCACCATACTTGCATATTACGGCGTTGAGTTTTTTTTATTATGTTGCACCCATAAGTTCATAATGAGTTGTTTATACTCATTGAGCTCACAGACTTGATTATTCAAGTTCCACGTAAAACTGGGAGAGAAATGAGTTGTTATATTGGTTTGCACTGTAGACCTGTCTAAAGCATGATCTGAGAAAGTATTGCTGTATTGCTATTGTTTTGATTTTATTGTGAAAATGATGGGGATAATAGATGACGTCCAGCCGGGACCATCTCGTTGAGTAAAAATAAGGCGCCCCTATGTCTCTGGAAAACAAAGCATCCCAACTATCAATTAAATTAAATTCCTGATAAATCTTTTGTAACGCCAGACTAATGTTCGCTCCGGTAGAACTGTCCTTGCTCTGTCGAATAGTGTTCCAATCACCCATAAGAATAATTTGATAGTTGTGATATTTTTGCAGTTCCAGTGCCACCACATTTTCTAAAAATTCTTCACGATGACACTTATTACTCGTCCCACTTGGTAAATACACACCGATTAATACTATTTGCCGTTGCAACAGTATGGAAATTAATCTGCCCGATTCATGCATGAAAAGAGTTGTAGACTGTAGGTTACCTCTGACAAACATTGAAATTCCAGTTTTAGTTTGTAAATGAAAATTATGTATAGCGTCATAATTTGAGATGTCCCACATCGGGAGGACTGTTTCCTGCTCTGTAATTACATGCACATACGATTGATGCACTAACTGTTTGAACAATGATATTTTCGTTTCCGATTCGGCATGGGCAACATTAAACGTCGCAATGTAGTTATACTAGAAATGACATAGCACCAAAAACACACTGAAAACGTCATTACGAAAGGGCGTATAGGTCCACTTGCGCACAATATTTCGTTGGTTACAACTAAGAATTACGTACCTGTGTGTCCTGTCAATCATTATGACAAACAGTTTGTACCTGCTCCTATCCTTCCCCCGCCACCTTTTTTTTACTTTGGAGTTTGAGAATACCAACGCAAGCACTACTGTGGATTGCACTTCACTACTATCGCTTTCCGAACAGGAAATAGGAAGTTGCACGCTGGCAAGATCACTTGTTGTTTCTTTAGCAGCAACTGTAACTGGAATAGAGGGTACTGTTTCAGAAATTATGCTCGGCGCTTGGGACACTGCACTGGAGCCCTTCACACTGCACTCGTGAACGTCACCACTGCTAATGTTGTCAGAACACGTGGAAATTAACAACACACTATTATGTGTTACGCTATTATGTGCTTTGTCTAAGGAAGTTACTGAATCAGCTGATTCAATAACTAACCCCGGGCTACACTCCCGAGCGTCACCGACCTTCAAACTATCACCTGCTGCTAACACAGAACTTGAGGCACCTTCCTCAGCTGGCTCGTGTTCAGGGTTGCCAGTAGTAATTGGTTGTTCTAAATTCTGGTGTTGCTCAGCAGTACTCAAGATCGGAAATTCACTTTCCTTAAATAATGGAATTACAGGATGTTGAAAAGAATTCTGATCTAGTGGCCTTGAAGGAGTAGCAGTATGATTATCACTAACACTGTCTCGTACCAATTCGCCTTGCACACAAAGTTGGATTTTGAAGTTGTGTAAGGAAAAGTACGTGGGTAGTTTTCGATAGAGTTTAGAAAAAGTTACTAAACACTTCCCAGAATAGGCATGGAAGGCACTAAAGTATTGTAGAATGTGTGAGTTTTCCACCTCAAGTGGCACGACCCATATGGCAATAGTTATGTAATCAGGAAGCACTTAACTCACCAGTATAATGGCTATTTCTTGGTCCAATTCATAGGATAATTTACCAGCACACTTTGTTAACGCTCGTTGAAGGATGAAATGGTTCTGTATCTTCAGAAATGTCTTTTTTAAATAAAAATCCGCCCCAAGGGACAAAACTTCATGCGGCAGTAGACCTAGGTCACGTGCAATGGCGTCGTGTAGCGTAGGTAAATGTAATCTTCCTCGTAAGCCGTGTAAGTCCAATTGAATGGTATTAATTCTTCTAATGGTGTTTGATGATTGAGCCATAATATTCACTAAGTAACTTGATAAACGAAAGTATTGCCTTCTCATTCTTTGTTATGGGAAGATAAATTATTAGTGATAAGTGCGCATGTCTATTGAAACCTCCAAACTATATCGTTGTTCGAAGAACATCTGTTTTACAGCGAAATGACAACTGTAAAATTCTTGAAAATGTCCCAGATGTGTTGTGCTGTACGTTTTAGTAACACGATAGAAACGTGCGTTTCGAAAGGGTTGCTGACTGGCGCAAAGAACTCGGTATAGAGGGACTCTAACGGGGCCATACAGTATGGTTTAGACGCTGAACCGTAAAATTAAATTCACGGAACGTCATGAAAGTTATCTTTATTCAATCCTGTTCTAACAAGGTAAAGTCACGACACCTTGTCGCTGAAATCCGAGTCTAACATGATGCATCTGATAGAACATGATGAGATATGGACAATAACAAAATTTAAGGTGCGGTGGACAAGGGTAGCAAGGGACAAGGGCAGCAAGACTAAAGGGTGTGTGTGGCGGGGAGAGAAACCTCGAAATCCACTGACGTTAAATAAAGACAATATTGGTGTTTCAGAACGAAGTCTGTTACTTTCGGGAGGTGATTCCTGACATTGAAGCAAGTAAAAAAGTTCCTATGAACAAGTAAAAAATGTTCCATCAATAGGAGCTGTTTTCGACTGTCACTGTTTTTGTGGGTCGCAGTCCTTGTCTGTCACGATACTTTGACTGTCATGGTTTTGTGTGTGTTTTTGTGCGTCGCTGTTTTTGGCTGACGCGGTATATGGTTCTTGTTACTTTCGTGCGTCGCGGCTTTTGTCATCGCTGTTTTTGTCTGCCGCTATTTTCGTAGGTGGTCTGGTGGTTAAGGCGTCGGTTTGTTAAACGAAGGACCTCGGTTTCGAGTCCCGGCAGGGTTAACACTTTTTCTTTCAAAATATATTTTCATATGTTCATATGTATTATTAATAGTTGTTTTCTGACACTTTTCGTAGATTATCTTAAATTAGTGCCCATATGAAAGTGGAGGTTAGGTAAGGTTAGGTGCGGTTACGTATCTTTATATACTCTTTGTTCTTCATTCAAAATTCCGACAGCGATATGCTCGTCTTAGTAACTTGTTTCGAAAACATTGCTTCTGAAACATGTTTTCACGTTTTCCAAATGCTTCCTTGCAAACATTTAGAAAACATGGAAACATTTTGCAACCAATGTTTTCGCAAACTTGTTTCCATGCCTGGACTTGACTTTAGAAAAACGCCTATAAAACGAAATCTATGTCATAGTTGAAAAGGGAAGTTGAAAACTTTTCACATTAAAGCCCTATTAACAAAATTAAATGTTCGGTGAGATATACTTTAAAATTCAATATATTTTCAATATGGAAATGATAGCATGAGAAAAGTAGTTAACTGTATTATATTCGCTTTTAAGCCCAATTTTTGTGCAATTAACTTGGAAACATAATCTAGGGTACATTTCAATATAATAGTTTTGCGTAAAATTAGAAAGAATCCCATGAAACTAATCTATACCATAGTTGGAAATAATAGTTGAATCCACGTTGAACTAACATCTTGTCAACAATATCGAGTCTTTGTTGAAATATAACTTAATACCAAACGCACTTTGTTCAACCGATGACAGTTAGTCAACAAAATAAACAAAAAAAAATCAACGTTCAAATCACGTTTGTGTGCTACTGAGGTTGTGCGCCCATTGCGGAATTTTGTAGTATGCATTTGTGAATAATGCAGATTTAATCTTTGACGGTGCCATGCTACATTTGCTCTACTGTTCGTTACTTTAGAAATACTAAGCTCTAAAATTCATTTTCCTACGCTTTCGGTAGCTTATAACTGGCACCGGTTCACTGGCTTTTTTCTTTATTTTTTTTGTACTGTCGTCCCTCGAAGATTGTCGGTGTAGTCTTAAAGCATACTGTATGAATATGTTTGCTTGCTATAGAAATTCCCAACGTTAGTTGGGGCAATCGGCAGCAAATCTTGCATATTTAAGTCGTTTGGCCAAGAGAAGGGTGTAAATTAAGCATTATCTCAACATATATGATATATATATCCTGAATTCTGGGATTGCCTAAACCTACTATATTGTAACTGTCAAATCCACGCCGGCACACGGCTTTTCTCGACTGAAATTTTACTACATAACAATACGTGAAAGCTTATGAACATTTTATATTGATTGACTCAATTATTGTTGTAAGTGAAACTTACATCCTGAGTATAAAATAGGCATGAGGTCAAGGAAAGCAACGAAATGCAGAAAGTGATTCGTCGGTTCTTCTTTCTCTTCCTCGTTCACTTTGACTTTGTTCCTGTCCTCGTTAGCTTCACTTTTTTCATTCTTTTTTTCTGCAGCTTCTTCTTTGGTTGTCATTGTTACTTCCAGAGGCCAACAACGGTACCTAAGGAGGAAAGAAGTAAAATCACAGAAATGTAACAAAAAGTGTTACTTACTCCCTATACTATCCATAATAGCGTATCGCTTCTCGTCCTGCCGAAGGTAGGACTTCACTTGGTACCTCATTTGCCTTGTTGGTTCGTTCTCCTCTTTGGTGACGAAAACACAGGAGGAGAAGTTTCTACGGGTCATCAAAGTTGATGGAGAACGATAACCCGTAAAATACCTTGGTAATGTTATTTCATCGGGTTTGTCAGAAAAATAGTAATCAATATTGTGTTTACATGATTATATAAGCAGTTGTACAATCAGAAACACACCAACTACCTGTTTGCTTAAAGAGGTGGATTCTTTCCCACTATTTGTTATGTAGAATACAGAAAAACAATTACTTATATAATATGAAATAGCAATGTTTATACGTTGAGGTGGATGTCTTTTGAAATCTTAGTAACACAATATTTATATCTTTCTTTCATATTGCAGTCACCATGGTACTCAGTTCGAGAGTACCGGGGTCGTCTTACAGGTCCGTTCAAAGAAAAGAATTTCATAAGTACATAAAAGCATATGAAAATCGAATAGTAAAGCAGTAACATAGATAAATACTGATACGTAAATGTGTCCACTATACTGGCCAGATGTAGCAACATCACCACTTGTCATATATATGCGCATAAAAATAACTATATTTCTTCCAGCACCATTCACAGATGAAGTAATAAAAATACACAATATATTCCAAAACGCCTTCACCAAACAAAATAGTAAAAAAAAAATAATAATAATGTACTATATAAACTTGATGCTTCACATAGAAGTCCAATCACTAAAAGCTGTTGTTGGGAGGAAGATCCAGGAATAGTGACAATCCGTCGTTGCTTGAATCATGGCTGGATCTATCTCCAGCGTTGTTGAGAGAATACGTCCCAACATGTCAATATAATTCTTTTGACCCATAGGGATTGAATATCTGTATATCTTGTTGAAACTGGATCAATGGCTTCTGAAAGTTCTGGTATATCCAGTAGTACCAGGAGATTCTAGACTTCATGCGAAATGTCTGTTAAGCGCTCTTTCAAAAGATCATGGACCAACGTTGTCTATGTGAAATGTCAGCGAGAGAAAAGATAGGCGTTTGCTCAGTGAGTACTGGTGGTGGGACAGCGTCCGAAATATCAATAGAAATTTCTTTCAATACATCAGATGGAGATGTTGAAATAGAAATGGAAGGTGGAAAAATTGCCAAAGAATTGGTTTGTGTCTGAGGAAGTTGACTGGTATATAGAGGTAAGACGATACGTGTTTTATAAAAATTGGAACTAGAGTCAATAGAGTTGGCAGAAGGGATTTCGTAAGTATGATGGTCATCTGTAGAAGACTTAGGATAAGAAATAGAATCAAGAACCATGTCTAATGGTTCATGTACAGCTTACGATCTACCTTTAGTACTCTTACGTCATAACAATTTACATAACTTCGTAAATAAAAATACCAAAATGGCGAGAATAATGCAAACCAGTGTCATCAAGGCTAACTTTGACATCTCTCTGAAAACAATAGAGAAAAGAACGGAAGTCATAAGAGAGCACGGAACTTCCAAGAAAAATAAGTGCGAGAATAATAGAGAGTTGAAGCGTTTTGGAGTGCGGTATATATAAAATATTTTTATCTTTGTTTCAGTAATGTTCTTGCAGCATTGCCCTGCTTCAAACACTTTAATTTGAATAGCATTAGGTACAGTATGGCAGAGAAAGTTCCTGAACATATTTTGTGATAATTTGCCGTAAAATAAGTACCTGCTAAAATATTTTATATGCTGTGTTCTCATGGTAACGAATATATTCTGAGTTGTAATAGTGATTACATAAAAATATTTGAAAGGGACGTGTGCTGCATTATATTTTAAATTTTGCTTTTTGTATTTTTTTTTCTATTCGTAACAGTTCCTGAACACCTTTAGTGATAATTGCTTATAAAGTACTTACCCACAATATATATGATATTTCAGTGTCTGTTCTTACTTTTTGATAGCGAACGAATATACTCGGGTTTTATAATGTAGGGGTAGGTCTTATCTCCCTCTAATTAACACTTTTAGTGCTTAAAATTGAAAATGTTAGTTGCCAATAACGTATATTCCTAATAACGAATATAATTCAGTACAGAAAAATTGAACATTTTAGAAGGACTTTCGTAAAAAAAAAAAAAAAAAAAAAAAGAGGTACGTTCAGTGGTTAAAATACATGTCAGTATTGAAAATTTAACACCTTCAGTATACATTCAGTATTTATTACCTTCAGTATAAGAAGATTTAATACCCCTGTATTAAATTTTCATATACTGCATTTAATATATCAATAATTAACTGATGAAGACACGTTGCACCGCAAAATTGGAGTGTTCTATGAAGATAAGTATATAAACTTTAGGTTTACTACACCTTTCTTTAGAAATCAAATGTATGAGAGTACGTCAGCATGTTGCAATGCTTACTTCTCTAGAATTCGATGAAATTCATCAGCTGCTGAAGAGGACATCCAACATCTACGAAAAGTATTCCACTCTATCCTAGGAATGTCCATTGCCAGAGAATCAGAAACATTGAGTCTTGTTACACCTGTTGCGGATGTTGGGTCATCGTCTATTCTGCGATAGATATAAGTTTGTCATACATATTGTCTTAATCATAAAACATTTTTATTATTCAAGATTAAATATTGAAAAACTAACTTAAATAAGAAATTATTATGCACATGGTTATCTACAATCTATCTGGTTGAATCTTCTTCGAACCTTCATCAGCCACACTCTCCAGGGCAGCGAGTTCCTTTAGCTTTTCTGCTTCCTACAATGTGTTGTCTTCACTAAGGCAAAAGCTGCTCCAAGACAATAATAGTCTATTTTCCGAACCGTCTGCAAGGACAATTCCGAAAATTTAAGTATTGATGAGAGTGTGGAATGTCTAAATCCCTTCGAGCTAGGTGTAGATTTCTTTTAGCAAATTGCAACATTCACTTCGTACGGACCATATAGAGCAATGGTTCTTAACCTGGAGTCCAGGGACCCCTACGTAGTCCGTGGATGGATTTCGCGGGTCCGAGTAAATACCGTAATAACATTGAGAATCACTGCGCGTGTAAGTATTGGGAAAAGCAAATCATACTACTTGGAATTAATGCCTTTATTGCGCTCGAAACACTCACATTGTAAAATAATTCATGCGCTTACTTCTTTCTATACTCGCTAGAAGAAAAAACCCTTCTATATTCACGAAGTAATACTTCCGATCTCAAACGCAACGCAATCTTTAGATGTGACAGCCATTCCGCTTAATATAAGTATGCATAAAATACTGTAAGTGCTATGTACACTGAATTAGCAAAACTCATGGGATAGCAGATCACTGATTCGCAGGCGGACATCGCGTGTGTTCCACACCCCTGCAGGGTTCGGCGACAGCTGTAGTTGTGTGTGAGACCTTATGGGAAGTGGATGTGTGATTGATTCATGTGAAATGCAACGTCGTAGTGTGTTGACGCAATTCGAAAGGGGCATGGTGGTGTGTGCCCGACACATGGGAAATTCAATTTCGAAGGTGGTGCAGGAATTCGACTTCACACGTTCAAGTGTGTCCAGGGTGTAACAAAAATGGGTGGATGAATGCGTTACAGTCCACAACAGACACCATACCGGGTGTCTGAATGACCGAGGCTGGTGACACTTGAGACGAATAGTCAACAGATACAGGAGGGAGACAGTGCGAAAAATCACGGCTTAATTTATCACTGGCTGCTCTACAAACGTTTCCCAGTGGACATTCCGTCGGAACATGCATTCCCTCAGATGTGGGAGCAGTCGCCCTAAACGGTTGCCACTGCTAACCCTGGGTCATCGGACGCTCCGGCATGCATTTGGTAACAACCACCTCGGATGGGCACTTCAACAGTGGCGTAACGTCAGCTGATCCGACGAGTCACGGCATCAACTGTATCATGCCGATGAGAGGCACCGTGTGTGGCGCAGACCTCATGAAGGGATGGATCCCATGTGTAGTCCAGGGCGGTGGAATATCAGGCATGAGCTGGCGCACGTTTTCCTGGTATGGAATGGGTCCTTTTTATGTTTTGGAAGACACGTTGATTGTCCATGGTATCATCAGCTGTTCGGAGACCATCTCCACTCGATTTTGGCCTTTCAACACCATGATGACCTTGCGGTATTTCAAGATGAAAACACGCCGCCACTAAGTCGTCAGAGAATGGTTCGAAGAGCATTCAGGTTCCGTGCACTGGATCCTCCACCCACGAAAAGGTCGCAATTGGTTTCCGCTCTGCAGACTGTGTGGTATCAACTGCCTCCGAAAGTGTACCAGAGTTTTACAGACTCACTTCGACGCCGTATCGCTGCGCTCCGCAGGGCCATAGGGGGCCCGACTAGATATTAGGTGACTATCCCATCAGTTTTGCTAATTCTGTGTACAATATTTTGTTACTGTATATTCTTGTTATATAATTAAAAATTCTTCTTTCTGCGATACTTTCAACACCATCATCATCATCAGTGTTCTGCCGAAAGCAACATGTCCTTCAATGCAAGCTAAGCCCTCTGAATTCACCCCGATATTCGTTTTCCATTTAATCTCAACATGCGATTTATCTTTCTTAATTCTATAAAGGAGTTAGATTCGTTTTTTCCTTTTCTTCTCTCCCTCTTTCCGACCTTCAATTGAGTCCCTCAGTATGTATAGTCTCTGCGGAGACAACATTCTAACCATTTTTTATCTACTTTATTGTCTCCAGCATTGTTCGTCTCTCTCTCCCGTTGTCTTCAGCACGTCTTCTTTTTAGTATATTTTGTATCCAGCTGATTTTCTCCGTTCTTCTCTATGTCTGCTTTTAAAAAGCTATCAATTTTCTTTCTTCGCTCTTTCGCAGAGTCTATCTTTCTACTTCATAGCGGTGTTCGGAAGTCCGAAGTCAATTCCGAGAGCCTGAATCAATTCCAGAATTCGGAATTACTTGGTACCGGCATTTCGGAATATCAGAATTCTGGAAAGTCGGAATAATTTGGAAAAGTTGGAATTCAAGGGCAGCGGTGGCTCAATGGTAAAACGCTTGGGGTCACCGGTTCGATCCCTCTTCGTGTCATGTGGGGTTTGTAGTAGACAAACACTATGTGCATGGGGTTTGTCGGGGTTCTCCAATCATCCCATTCTTCTCCATTCGGCCTTAAAAATTAAATTCAAATACAATATTTGGAAATTCCGACTTTCCGAAATAGAATTTTAACACAAGAATTTAAATTTTATTTAGTCTTTAGGCACTTCAGGCTCCATAATTGTACAGCCAGGTCATAAATCTGGGAATTCCATATAATTGTTTTTCTTCTCCGATTCGAAGCACTGTGCAGACTATATTTGCAGCTAATTCTCTTGTCTGGGGTGTACACTTGTTTCAGCAATTTCTTCAGTCGGCTATAATTATGAAAGTACTGTACGTATATATTGAAACAATAAGTTACATTACAACACGAAATGCGTATCAGTGCCAGCTGAAAGTTAATTAGCGTTAAATACTGTTGAAGAATTTTATACCACTTCTTTGTCCTTCCGTTATGCCAGTATAAAAGTATGTCCATGTTTATTAAGAACAATGTGTCAGTCAGCAGCGTTTAGTGACCTTCAACGCTTGGAGCTACGTACGTAGCAGGTTACTGAGGGAAAATTTCAACTCTTATTATAATGCTCATGTTCACTATGAGCGACGAATTTGTTATGTGGGAGAGACAAGGATGTAACAAAAGAACATAATCGAGACTCAGTAGTCCACATACGTTGACTGCAAGTACAACCTAGTATCAGAAAGGCTTGTTTGGTGGTTAAGAAGAATTGGTTTTCATGGTGGAGCAGTAGCTCACAAGCAAAACATTAGCCCTGTAAATGCCTGACTGGCAGATTGTTGCCACTGGAACGGTGGGTGGAGTAATCGAAATTAGTTCTGTGGATACTATACTGGAAGTACCATGGAAGAGTATGGGTTTGAGGACGCCGGTGAACAATATCTTTAGTTTTGTTAAGTATGGAGAAAGTCTCTATAAGTAATATTATACTAGCTTGGAGGTAGTTCATTGGTAACGGTATCATATAGCGTGATGCCTCTTGACTGGAAACTACATATCAGACAGTTAGCGTTGGCGTATGTAAATGAATATGCCGAGACATTCCCTAAACGTATATCCTCCTTTACTTCAGTAACCAATGTAATCATATGAAAACCTAAATGTAGTTACTGCTACTAATCTTACAAAATAATATAATTCACTCATCACATTAAGTCACGCTAACTGCACATTAATCCATATACATAAAGTCAAAGCATTACTATATTGGATAAAACTATATCCAATTCGAGTGTTTACATTGTCGTAAATCGAGCAGTCTATATATTTCATTATTGCTAAATCTAGAATAATATTCTCATTCCGTACTACTTTTGTTACTTTTCATGTCATATGTGCAAAGCCAAACTTCTATCTAGATTCATAAAATAACTGAAATTGCATCTCCAATTATTCACCTCCCCTCTGTTGAATAAGTCCTGACAAATTCTGAGGTTCAGTGTTAAGTATTGTCACCTCCATTTTTCATTCGTCCTACAGTTGTTCCTAAAGAGTTTCAGTTCCCTCTTACATCAAACACTAATTTCTCGAATGAATGCAATAAATTAATGAATAAAGTTAACTCATTTAAGTGTTAATCTTACGTAAATTTCACACAAATCAAATATCATCTAATTATGTCACGTTAGATAATCACCATAATAATACAGATCATGAATATACACATTAATTAAAGCAAATGTTTATCTAGCGGTGCACAGGATGATAATAATCATCCCTGTTCCAGAATTGTTTTAATCAATAATCTCATTACCAATCTGGCTTTAGTCTAACCAAATCGTATCAGTTTATTCACCCTACGTTGGCTTCAAAATAATAGGTCTCTCATCACCAATCTAATTCTATTTTTCTTATATTTCGGACGGAATCAAATCTGTCCAGATTAAGAAATTTCAAAACCGTTGAGTAAAGTGCATATTTATGTATCGCAAAATTTGCAATAATGCCCTAAACTGCAATGTCCACCCTTCCTTAAATTGGCTAATATATCCTTCCCAAAATAATTAGATAATTCCAAGTTGTATTTAGGCATCATTGACTTCTGGGATTTCTTTTGTTCACTCATAAACTTTGACTCACCTTAAAACGTTTGTATACCAATGTATGACCTATCTACATTCCTTGTTTGGTAACCACGATCTGTCATTTTACATTGAACAGTTTCAGCATGCTTATCTTTGAACGGTTGGATATCAGTCAACGCTGCTGCATCCTTTCGAATATTTTTCTGGTCTTGAATCATTTTCATGGAAGAGTCTATACACTGATTGTTTTGTTTCAACATTCCAGTATCACTTGTGTCAGACACTTCCACAGAAGCTACGTATGCTGTGTTTGTTTCTTCAATAACCATTTTCTTTTGCTGCAGATATTGCATATTCTCTGTTAAAAAATTGGGTATTTACTATTTGTATTGTATGATTCCTGGACACCATAGGTACTGCGTAGTGAAGTTTGTTCATCCCGCAACATCTAGTGTAATGATTCTTCTTGTGACATCTCTGGCATTCTGCATTATATGCTGGACATTTGTTTCTAACTGTATACATTACTCCACATCTCTTGCAACGTACTTTAAACTCCAAACGATCTGCATCATTTGTATTAGCCTTTTGAAATATCATAGTCCGATTTAATGGTGCTTGAATATTCGTATATCTATAAGTATACATTACATTGCCCCAAACATTTTCCGATCGCTTTCTCCTTTGAACAACAAGATTCTGTTAATTGCTATATTTAACGTGACATTCTGTTCTGCTATTAGCGTGGACTGTAAATCTAGATCGTAGATTATTAGTATCAATTGGTTACGTATCTCGTACTCTAAATCTGTTTGTAACAGCAATTCTCCCAGAACCAGGGGAAAATTAAGTTGTTGCATGTTCCAAATGAACATGATGCAGATTGAACTTTTAATATTGCAACAAAATCTAATATACACTGATGAACTTTTAATATTGCAACAAAATCTAATATACATTGACCGTAATCGAGCTTGCATTGATAGAATTCCTGTCTTGCGTATATGACCTTGTTACTGTTAAATGCGACTTTTATTCGCCCAAGCAATCAGCTATCTTTGTTTTCAACAAATCACTATCTGAATTATAGTCTTTCTCCAAGTCATTGTGATCTTCAATTCCAGCGTAAATTCAATCTCGTAATCCTCGTCGCCACTATAAATATTATTATACTAGATTGAAGGTAGTTCATTGGTAACGGTATCATATAGCGTGATGTTTCTTAACTGGAAACTACCAACAGACAGTTAGCGTTGGCGTATGTAAATACATATGCCGAGACATTCCCTAAACGTATATCCTCCTTTATTTCAGTAAGCAAAGCTATTATATGAAAACCTAAATGTAGTTACTGCTACTAATCATATGAAATAATATAAGCCACTCATCACAGGAAGTCACGCTAACTGCACACTAATCCATATACATAAAATCAAAGCATTACCATATTGGATAAAACTATATCCAATACGAGTGTTTACATTGTCGTAAGCCGAGCAGTCTATATCTTTCATTATTGATAAATCTATAAAACTGTTCTCATTCCGTACTTCTTATGTTACTTTTCATATCACATTTGTTAAATTCACAACTTCTATCTAGATTCATAAAATAACTGAAATTGCATCTCCAATAGTGGCATTTGGGTATGCTTTCGTTTTCTCATGGAATGGACTCGGTCCACATATTATACAACATGGAAATCTGAATGCTGTGTGTTCCATACATTAAAAGAACAATTCAGTGATAGTCCTTCCCTTTACCAGCACAATGCTCCAGTTCACAAAGTGATTGCTTTGTGGACATGATTTGTCCAACAAAGAAGCTGACAAAATGGATTAGTCTCCACAGGTCCAGATCTTAATTATACAGAACACCTGGAAACGTGGACTGTTCGCTTGGCTCTAACGTCCAAACATTACTACTCTGACTGCAGATATTCTGGAAGAAGGAAGTGCAATCCTAGGAAACATTCATGCCTTTCACGGAAACCTTTCCAGAAGACTCAAGATACTGATAAAGACTGATCAACCCTAGTATTAGTATCCTACATTAAAGAGTTTGCCAAGGAGGCAGTCTGATTGTAGTTTCTGCTAAGTGTCCATAGATTTCATTAGATTCTTAAAGGGGCCCGTGACTCAAAGAAAGTTAAGAACCACTGTTTCAGAAGGAAGTATTAGTTTGTCGGTTATTACAGCTAATTACTTCAGAGCATGTATAATACCAGCAAATTGGTTCATTACCAATAACTCGGAAAGTACTCTACTGTTTGAAGAACATTGAAAAAAATGTAATTACATCATAAAGTTGATACGTAAAATTTAAATGCGCCATTTAGAAAACAATGATGAAGGGAAGAAGTTCCAAAATTAGTAATATCAGTTTGACTTTTTCGAAACTGTCTAATTATTATTCAATAGTAAATAACGTTAATGGAAATATATTCTATAAACTTTGGAAGCAGTAGTGAGTAACTTGAATTGGAACACTATTGTCCATGACGCTCTCAGGGGTTTCAAGGAGTATCAGAAACAGCTATAAGTGTGTGGAAATTCAAAGAGAATGTTTAAAGCAATTTAATTGTTTTCTTTCTGGTATCGTAAATAAATTTTCTTGAATCAAACTTTGAACGTACTCGTATTTTGCTATCAGAACATGCAGTTATCACTACGTATAGATTAACTACACAGAAAGTTTCTCAATTATTCCGACAATTGAGGAAACGAATAAATTTTACGTCAGAACAATAACATATTGTGGTTTAGAAATTATCATATATCTTTAATAAGATGTGAATGTGGGAATGCTAGCATGAAAAGTGGTGGCATGAACAACATTTACAAAAATACATTTCTTAACCTTTTTTCAAAGCTTATATACACTTGAGAATTTCATGCGTATGACTTTATATATTACCTGTACTTGGAACAACTTGATCTACCCTGTACGTGCGTCAAAGTGGACCATCTCTTAATTTTTTCTGTGTCTCTCTTTTCCACTCGTGTGCCATTTGGAAATAGCAACACTTCCAACTTCTGTAAAGGAAAACGCCTTGTTTAAATTCGTAAGTAATTATCTCAGTATTTCTACTTTTTTGAGTAAGTACAAATGGGCAGTAGAAGTAGCTGAAAATGGGTTTTGTTTGTTTTTTTTACATGTGCGATCTCATGGAAATAAGTTTAAAGACACCTTCTTAAAACAGACAATCTATGCCATGTTCTTTTACTTGTGAAATAAACAATCTCTGTATGAGAGACTTAGAGCACAAGGAAAAAAATTGCGTATTTCTTTTATCGAAGTACAATCAACTACCGAAAGATATAGCTAAAACCCATCTAGGCGTGATATGCATAAGTTCCGGTTCCATAAATTTTTCGGCATGAATGTAGGAGCGAATTTTTAAATTTACAGCGCTCGTGCCATTGTTTTCTGGAGGCACCCTTTACGTTTAGACGGCGCTGTTCTCCAGAATCAGATGTTTGGTCGTGCTTACGCCATCTGTGTACAATAAGGTTTACCAGGTACGTATGTTCGTTTTCTCACTTATGGTGGCAATGCATTAGTTGGACTTTTAAAACATTTTGGCGTTTCTTCTTTCTGTTCTTACTTATTAGAATTAAAAATCTTTTAAAATGAATGGTAATTAAATTAAAAATAATTAACTAATAACTAATAAAACAGAAACTAAAAACTGATCTGTATAAATTCCCAAAGCACCAAATTTGCTTCTCATTTAGTGTTTATTTTTTCTTTAAAGCACTGCACAGTAGAATGGGCCGATTTTTTTAGATATTGGGTTCGACTTGTCACCAAAAGTTGT
>JAGDQP010044535.1:0-15874 GCA_022664845.1 Lepisma saccharinum
TCGGACGTGTTGAATGCTTTAAATGAATGTACACAGGAAGAGGTATGTGAGTACCTAGAATTTACAAGTTTATATCCATGAGTGATGCCTAAAAAAACTACTTCCAGTTGGTCCTGTAACACTCCATAAGGCGGAAAACATGCGTGATCTTAGTCCATGGTCTTGTATACTGTCAGGATTTATCACCTAGCAATTTTGCAAATCCTCTTTTGCCTTATAATACACATAAACTGCTGTTTGGTCCTTGTCGAACATGGATGATTTAAATAAAAACAAATGCAACCACATTGACGAAAAACGTGCAATCAAGGCGTGCTTTGCACATCCGTTCTCCATGCCTCCTTACAGAAAGGCTATGTCATTCTCGATACTTACGAAATCTGGGAAATGCAGATGAAGGAGGGACTTCAAATTTTATGTTGACACGTTTCTGAAAATAGAACAGGAATCCTCTGGATTTTAGGATGACTGTTTAACCGACGAAGAAACACACCAGTATATTTTGAGTATAGCAAATATGAGAGATTTGAACTAGACTATGATAACATTCATAGAAATGAAGGTTTAAGATACATTTCCGAGATATTTTTAAACTTTTTTGGGGAACTGGAGAAAGAAAATTGACTTGCCAAAAGAAAGGTTGCCAACAATGCTTTGGAATTTAATGAGATTGCCTATTCATCTCACTTGGAAATGCAAAATGTTGTTCTTGTGGCTGATAAGCTGGTTGTTTCATATCGCGATTTGGAAAACCAGAACACACCAAACAGATTCACAAATGTAGCAGTTGCTGCTTTTAGTTTTTCTTAAGCCAACTTTATACGAGACATTAGATGTCGTTTGTATTGAGAGACTCCTATACTGTGATACTGATGGTATTATCTATATTTAGACGTCAAGATGAAACTCCTTTCCTTCCTATAGGTGATTATTTAGGACAGTTGAAAATGAAATCAAACAAGACTGGGAAATAGGGATCCTCATATCTCTTTGTCCTAAACATTATGTCTATTGTGAGGTGGAGACAACTACGGGTAAAATTAATGAGGTAATTAAAATTCGTGGAATTACTCTCTCTCAAGGAACACGTAAAATAAACTTTGACCGTATGTATAATTTAGTTACAGGAAAATGTGACAGTGAAGTAATCTTTACTTCAAATCAATTTTGCGAAAAGCTTATTTTGGCATCATATGTAAACCACAAACTAAACATGTTGCTGTGCAGCAGACTAAGCGTCGGTTCCAGTACTGTAGACTATGGGACGTTACCTGATGGTTTTCGTTAAAGGAGACTTAAAATCCGTTCTAAATCGTTTAATTTGTATACCTCAGAATGTTCAGAGTACAACTTACATGTAATTAAAGTCTGTCAAAAAATGTTTTTAATTTTGAAATTATCACAGAAAAATTGACAGCCGCCGCGACCGGGACTGGAACCCGGATATCCCAGTTAAGGCTAGGTATGCTACCAATTACACCAGCACGGCACAGCCAATTTTCTGTGTATATGGAATGTTCCTCTCGCCTAGACACTCTCCCAATTCTTAATTGCTGATTACGAGGCCCAGGCACTCCACTCATGCGGAGATTTTTGGCTCAGGACTCTTTCTGATATCAGGCAGTATGAGAGAATAGATCCTATTATACCTAACCGGCAACTGGGAGATTCGGGTTCGAGTCCCCGTTCGCGGCGGCTGTCAATTTTTCTGTGATAATTTCAACATTTACCACCACAACGTTTATTGTGAAAAGGGTATAAAGAATGTTTTAAATGTTCAATCAGTGTTTTCGTATTTCTAACAAAAACAAATAAAGTCAATTAAAAAAATTTATTCCAAATATTGAAAGTAGTTATACAAACAGTGCGTTGTATGTCTGCAAGGTAAACTATAACAATATTTTGCACAACATGACTTCTTTAATTGTATCAGAAAAAAGGTAAATAAAAAAAATCGTGATATAAATTCACACATGTTTCATTACATTAATATACTGTAAATCAGAACTAAAATGACAATCATTATTTTGCTGCCAGTGATCTGGAAAAACCATTCGTGTTCAATAGTTTTCTATCAGTTGTCTCCACTTTGAATCCTAAATGTTTAAGCAAAAAAAAACAAGATTGACCAATTGTTTATATCACTTGTCACGATATTTTGTACGAGTTCAGTTGTTCATTGTACCAGTAATTCACAAATATAAATGTTTAAACTATCACTTGAGTGTCACCACTGTTCAACTGTTTGTATCCTATGAAGTAGATTCCAATATTGTGTATCACTAAACTTTTATTACAGGACAGTTCCATAGTTTGTATCACTTGACTGTAATTGCAAATATAAATGTTTTTAAGGTACACTTCAGTGTCAGCACAAACCTCTATTGTTCAAGATTTTTAATACTCAAAAAACTTTGTATGTGTTGAATATGCACAGTAAAGTTCTTTTATCCAATCAAACTTGTGCTTGTTTTATTTCGATCACCTTACAAACAGCATCCAGTGGCTCCAAGTAAATTGTTGCAGAATTTACCGACAACTAGTCTGAAAACCTGACCTTGCACATCTTTATTCAAGTTCTCGACCAATCAAAATGCAAGTTGACAATGTCAACTCGTTACATTGCAGTGTATATTAACTTATTTTTTAAGAAACGAGTCTGAGAAACTTTAAAGTGGTTTCAACGACTGATTTATTACAAATTTTCAGGTTGACAATACTTTTAGTTATTCAATGTCTTCACTTGACATGTCATAACTACGTTCCTATATGTAACGAAACTCGAACAATGAAATATTTACTACATCAAGCCGAATATACAACTCTTTGCAAGTCATAGTGTTGGGTTATCACCAACAAATACTAATAATCAATTTTTAATACATTAACCGTAGTTGGATATACTGCAGACCAGTAGGTTGCAGCACTGACTGTGTGTGTTTTATATAGAACAAATATATACAACTCAAAACAATAACGTATTTAATAAATTAATCTTAGATTGCAATAGTGACATTCTTTTGTTACACACTTGATCTCGGGATTCATCTATAGAATGTGAATCCAATTTGTTCAAACATGTTGATTTCGTTTCTCAGTCTTCATGCTGGTGATTAGAACTGTGACGTCACTTTCTACCTAGGAACATAACATTCCGTATATGGATGTTGACCAGTAACACGAATAATCTGAATACTCTTACTGAATTTCTATCAGCATCGTCTTATAATATTTAGCTACAAACGGGTCAAGGCAGGAACACATGGATGTCTTTAAGACACTGCGCTACAATATCAACCATAGTTCTCTCTCTCCATAAACCAGTATTCTTCTGTTCCGTAAAAGACATTATCCATGGTTTGAATCCTATTTGTGAACATTGTTATTGTAATCTGTATCCAATCTCTTTACTTTTCAAGTTCCAAGCAGTAGACAGAGTTGAAAAACAAACAAATTCGCAACAATCGTTCAGGCTGTCTAAGGTTTTCTACGATAAAAGTGTCATAAATCAAACTCAGATATAAAACAAAACACTGCAACATTTGTCTTTCAGATCTAGGCGTGTAGGAGACACTTTACGATTACATTACAATCACCGACGCAATCTGTAATATTCAAACAGTTTAATTCCAAAGAATACAAGCTTGATTCAAATATAACGTTGATTTCTCCGTATATAGACATTCATCATGATTTTTAAAAGCATTTCTCTTGTAGGAAATACGTTTTATGTTACCAATGTTCCCAGGAATATTTCTCTACGCTTAGCGTGGCAGATGGTAATAGCGAAATTAAATACATCTCTCATCTTTCTCGACAAAAAAGTGAACAAATCCAATAGAAATTAATAAATTCTTCTTATTAGTACTCTTATTATTATTATTATTATTATTATTAATATAACTATTTTGGAAGCTGTTGTCCCGTGGTGATGCAGTTTAACTGCAAGAGATTCACATCACATGGATCATGCTGATTTCTTTCTCACACGACCGTTTACGAGGGTTATAGAATCCTCCGTTGTCTAGTGTCAATGCCGCAAACAAATACTCATTTAGTCTTCTGGTACTGAGGAAAAACATTATTTTCTATAGAACCTCCATGGTTCCCAACAAATAAATGTACATCTCCCAAAACAGACTACGTGGTTTGAATGACTTTCATAGAGTTCTTGGTATTATCCCCATGAGGAAAACTCAACGGCACACCGGAGGTCCGCCGTGTTTTCCTCATGGGGATTCTTTGCAAGAAATAAACGTAACACTACATTTTCCGAATGAAGTTATCTCTATATTACTTAGTTTCTTCATTATTATATTCGTCTTGTATGCAGAGTGTCCAGGACAAATCAAAAGAACTCTACAAACAAATGGACAGACCAACAAGAATGACATTATGTTTTCACATAATCTGCATTCTTACGTTATTTCATTTCAAATATCTTCTTTGTCACTCTGATCTCTTACAAATGGAATATTTCTACGAAATCTGCATGCTATCAAACATTCATTACATTAGATTCTTGAAAATTATCATACACAACAAATATATATTTCATTGCTACCACCTAATTATTTTAATTCTAAAACTTAACATCGTTTATCCGTAGTCTGTTTCCATACATGAATGTGTTTTTAATTTTCAATCATTCGACACGGTAATTCGTTTCCCCAATAATGGGGGCACGCTTACTTGAATGCTGTGTTAAATTCCCTATGGCAGAGTAGAAAAAAGCAAAGTATTCTACTTCCATGTTGAGGGCGGGCACTGTAAAACGTATTGTTCATTGCATAATAATGAAATGCATCTAACCTGACTTTGACTAATACTCCTTTGCTCGCTCGACATTTTGTCCGTGTCTTTATAAAAATACGTGTAATTCATAACATGAAGTGTTTACATAATCAGTAATTAATTGTAAAATAAAATTAGAAAAAGCTCGTATGTATCCTGTTCTTATTACTCGGTGGATTACATATGGTACACAAAAGGCATACAAGATAATGCACATCTTTAATCTTGTGCAAGACACTAAAAGATACTGCGCTACTCCATTGGGTGATCTGTTTAACAAATAACAAAAAAAAATTCTCTTCCTAAATCTATTCATACTTTCGACTGGCATAGTTTTCGCTTACATTGTTAATTTTCCTTTCTTTTTTTCTAACTCTAGTTTCCCGCATCACAGGCTTCCAGGGTTTTTAACTTAGTATGTTGACTTGTAACGAAGACGTTAATGCAATTTGCTACCGTACATCAGCTGTAAACGAAGTAAATCATGTAACTAAAGTATGTTACATGTGTTACCCCATTAAGGTGTGGAATTTGTTATTCCACTGTTGCCAGCACTACAGAAGCCAAACATCAAATCATTTCGTCTGGAAAATTATTTAGTTGCATTTTCCTTAAGAAAGTTATGAAAATGACCTTCACATTTGTCGTCGAAATTAATAGTATGCGGGAAAACAAACAGTAGTGAAATTGCAACCATGCTACGAAATCAAGATTTGTCATTAGAAGATGCGAGGTGACTACGGTAACACATATGTAAGTACATCGGTACAAAAAGTGTTCAAAGTGTCCACCCTCACACAGAATTCAGAACGATCCTGCAGATCGTTGAACTATGTCGATGAAAACAGGCTGCTGCAACAGAAGGAAATCTTCTTCTGAAATTCGGGAACCCTTCTAGGCGGGCCATTAGATCGGAAAACGGATTCTTTCAGCATGCCCCATATGTAAGCTTTGGGGGCCTTGATACCCGGGGAGTGGGAAGGGTACAGGAATGACATTCTGACGCCCCACTCCGTATGACCGGAAATAATGTTCTAAGATAAACACTTTCTCCTCCATTCTGAGAACAATTATCGCCACGCCAACTGCGCTACTCCCAACACAAACACTACAGAAGGCGTCACGAGAGGTTCGCGCGCATCAGACAGGCACGCATATCATTTGTTTTTCCGCATACTGTATGTTAAAGGAGAAATTCGCATCTCATTTACCTAAAAAAAAATCTTGTCATTGCTTATTTTTATGTATCTATTTCATAAATATTTTATTTTTACATTCATTAGTTGACAATGGTTCGTGGTGTCTTTAAATCTTGCAACGTTAATTTAGCACATTTCCCGACATCATACCATGGTTAAAATTTTGCATGTAAGGTCGGGTGGCAATAAAATATTCTATGCTAATTTAATATATATTTTAAAATCATATGTTTTATTATTATTGTTTTTAGTGTTACCCATAAATACTAGCCTGCAACGCTATGATGTTTAACTGGTTGCTGAACACCTTAGGATTTGGGTAAAAAAAACAAGGTGGTATTTGGCGGAAGGGGTCGTATAGCCGCGCCACCCGACCAGAAGTTCTGGCGCTCCGCTAGTCCCCTAGGCGGATATCCGTCATTTGCAGTCGTGCTGCTTCCGGTTTCCGCTGGCGGCCCGCCAGGGAAATTATACTGATGCCACATCTTTGCCGCCATGGCGGTATTGTGGTGGAAACTGTTACATAGCCGCCATGATGATATTGTGGTGTCAATAGTAGCTTTCATTTTGAGTGAACAAAAGTGACACCGTTATTTCCTTGAAGGTATATTGCACGCAATGGTTATCTGTATTCAGTTGGCCTTTTTTTAATTATCTTCGCTGTTACATATTTCTTGGCAAGTAAAGTTCTTATGTGTCTGCGATGGGATTCGTGCCTCCGGCTGTCAGCGACGAAATTTAGAAGTCTGATGTGTTAACCGCTCGGATGTTCTGGTTTTCCAACTAGGCGATGTTTTTTTTTCCTTTGATACAAAGACAATTTAGTCTTGTTTGCAAGAGCTACTATATCCATGTTCCTTTTTTAAATTGCTAATCTGTTGCTCATATACTAATTCCTGATCTGATTAGTAAGCAAATATTATATTAAACCATTGATGTTAATGAGGGGTCATTCCATGTCAGATCAACACAGTTAGTTATACCTCACTATATCAGATTTTTCTGAATTTTGGTGTTACCAGGGCCTGATGAGAAACACCCAAACATATAATGTTGCAGTCCTGTGTCATATATTTCTGAAGGTCATCTCAAACCTCAATTTTCCCCCCGAAATTTTGAGTCACATTTATTATTTAAAATGCTTGTAACGTTTGTCCTTATTAAAATAGAGATGTGATTCTTTCGTCGCTGTAAAGGTCTCGAACATCCCTTTCATTTGATATGCATCAGTTTCCCTCCCTAAGAAATTGAAAATTTGACCTTGAACTTTGACCCTTTGACCTTGAATAGCAAAAATGACGTCACCTCCGATTTTTTTTTGTAAAACTTTCGAAAAAAAAAGTATTCGTAAAAAAGAGTGCAAAGTTCCACTCATGGCAAGAGTGGCATTGTAAAAAAAACTACTTACGTCATTTAAGCATTTTTGGCAAAGGCCGGGCTTATGTCCCCCGGCCCCTGTGTTCAGTTTAATGAAATAATATTGTGAATAGTGTGACTGTATAGGTTAAGAGGTAAGTGTTAGGAAAAGCTGTGGTCACAATTTTGGTAGTTTTTCTGGGACCATATGCGGATGTAAAGATCCAGTATGGCCGCTGGAACATGAGACTTTTAGTATACAAGTGACCACATGTTAGGAATTTTTACACTTTAGAATTATGGCATTGGCGACTAATTGTAAGGATTCATTAGCAAAATTGTTATCAAATGATGGTAGCTACTTAGGATATGGAGATGGAAAATCCAACATGAGTGCCGGAACAAACCATTTAGACAGTCAATTTCTGGGTAATCTGTTGGACCTATTGCACCAAGAGCTCTTATTTTGGTGTCAAATTGTAGTGTTTTACGATTAAAATCATCAGTAATTGATGGTTGCACTCTGGAGAATCCGTCTTGAGGTAAAGAGGAAGAAGCTAATATGGTCGCCAGAACATGCAATTGTAGTTTTTTGCGTTATCATTGGAAAACATAGTTCAGTTGAACCTGAATAGTTAAATCAATATATCATTTAGTGGGCTTCCCAGGAAATATAATAATCTCTTCCTTGGTAACATTATCACAAATGAAACGTAAAGAATCGAAACTTCTTTTTCTCTTGTGACTTACTTACATACTGGCAATTTTTGTCAGAATTCATTCTGTTCACCAAAGTCCTTGCAATTATGAAATTAAGAGGCAACAGGAATTTTAAATTCAATAAAAAGCGTTTCATTAATGCATAGCATAATTTTAATGTCCTGACTTAAGTACAAAAAATATTTCCCATAATATGGTTGCTTATATGCTATTGATTTTGCTATCCATGGTCAAACTCTGCTTGTGCCAAGTGGATGTTGTGGTGGACAAACACCGTATGCGTAGGTTTCCTCGGGGTGCCCCGTTTCCTCTCACTTTCTTAGTTCCACCAGTCATCCCATTATCATCCATCAGGACTAGTGATGTAAAATATCTGGGTATTTATTTCATTGGGTAAATACCCGGGTATTTACCCAGAAGGGGTATTTTAGTGGGTATTTTATGTTTTTATTACCAATAAATGGATTTTATCGTTGTCAATGGAAAATATAATAATTATTTGTATCAACTGCGACAGGAGCACTAAATAACCACCAAATTACCATTTTTATAGTAATTAAATAATGAATTTGATATTTATTAGGTAACACAGTATTGATTTCTTAGCTCCCTACATTCACCATTATTTTTTTTATTTTTTTACTTACACTAAATTTCCTTCTACTACCCTTGTCGGAAAATAATTGGCCATTCTACCACGTCCGTGAAGTTGGCCCCCCCCACATGCGCACTAACCTCGTGAATTATTACCTTAGTGTGTTTCTGAGGCGCCCAATTAGCTACGTGGTAGAATTCGACACTGTACCAAACCAACACGAAAAAATGATATTTTGTATGACAGAACACACGATGACTAAAAGAACTGAAGTCAGTTACCACTCAATCAATCCTACACTATTTTTAAATATTCTGCCTGCTGACAGTTTCTGGTATTTTACAGTATACACAGAATTTTAAGTTATTCCTTAGGTTCGTTTCTGATTAAACTGCTTTCTCCATCCGGTGCATCTTCTTTTAGCTCCTAATACCTTCTACAGTTTTTCAAATCACCGATGAGTACACTAACTAAACTATTTAAGTAACAGAACAGCAGGATCTCTATTACTAAAATGAACAACCACGATTTCTTTCGGTTTACCATGTTTATTAATGGCGGAAACTGAATTATTAATAATTTCTTTCCTGTTTTGAGCGCCGAAAGTTATATATATATATATATATATATATATAATATTGTGAATAAGAAATAACTTTTTTTTAATAATGAAAAAACTGAACTGACATTCCAGATAAAGCTTGTTAGTTTCTTCACGCTCAACAATGTTGAGTCTAATATTTTATCTGTAGACAATGAGGCGTACTCAATTATCAATTATGCAAAGAATTGGAGCAATAAATTTATAATGTTTTACCCCTGGTATACTGAATGAACAAATTCAGTCTGTTTAGAAAACTACATTGTAACAACTAAGTTGCTGATATAGTTATATCGAAGTAAAGAAACTCGACTTTAGTAAGTGGCAACCTAGAAAATACTTACAAGGGAAGTCGGTGAGGTGGTACTCGGGGATCTGCATGTGTTATATATCGTTGGAAAAGTCACACCAAGTACACGTTACATGTGAAATACCTCACTTGAATGGGGCCTTTAGGGGGCGTGGCGACCTTTTGAAAATCCGAACAATGCACGCCCCGAAACACCAGAAAACGTAGACAAAATAGGAAACTGTGTTTCAATATGTATGAGACTTGGTATATTATATAGATTTAAAAGGTGGCTGAGTACGAATCTGATATCACATTTGTAAAATTCAAAATGGCGGACACAAATTACAAAAAAAAAGCTATGAATCTGAAATTGGATATATAGAGATATTCGACGTCGCTAATTATGAATCGGATACCAAAATATTAAAATTCAGAATGGCGGACACAAATTACAAAAAAAGTTATGGAGCTAAAATATGGTTCGAAACACCACTATACGTGGTGTGATGAACCGACCGTGTCGCTTCATTACTTTTTTATTGATGGACCAGAACTGATGAAACTGAATTTTAATTAAAAATTCACCGTTTATGGACATCAGCATTTGCAATCATATAAAAATCAAGTAAAATAACTTTTTTTTTTATTCTGTGCTTCTTGAAGAGAAAATGGTTAAACAAGAGTAGGCCTGATTGGCCCAATTTAATTTTTGTTTAAGGTTCTCATTGGAGAACATATATCTGGATAGGCTTTCGAGTTATGTTCCTTCCACTTTTTTTTAACGAAAAAAAGGGGGCTGGGAGGAAAAACGCGGGCAGCGGAGTCGCGTGTTTAACTTGGAAGAAGCAACATGTAGTTGGATGCTGCTCTTCTTTTTCTGTCTCCTCCGGAGAGGAGAGAGGTATCGCAGTAAGTTAGTAAAAAACTTTTGATATTTCGTAGGCAAGCTATTTCAAAGGCGAAGTTTATATCTGTAATGAAATATTTAAATTCAGCCGGAAGATGTCTAGTTCGGTAGCAAAACGTTGATTTTTGTTTTTTCCGTAGTTTTTGTCGGGAGCGTTGATTTCTCTTATAGTCGATAGTCAGTTTCCCGCCAAAGGTGATTTTATGGTCGATTCCTGCGATAATTAAAGAATAGAAAATTTAGATATCTGAATTAATTTTTTGGAGTGATATTAACGATGCAATCATTTGACTTTTCTTTTTATGATATCAAAAAGATAGGATTCTCTGTGTTTGACTTGATGCATGATAGGTTAAAGGAAGTATATTAGAATAATGGTGCATAGAGGTTGCATGAGGTATTGTTTTATGGAGGTATCATTATTAATGGAGGAATCAGTAGAAGATAGATAATGGAGGTATTTGCAGGAAATTAGAGCTGGTGGTAGTGAGTAGATTTTGATCGGAGGTATCTGTTGTAGCTAGAAAAATGGTGATAGTTGGTGTTGTGTAATCGGAGGTATCTTATTGGTTGTATGTAGCAAGTATTTAGTGTTTGGGAGGTATCATTTATTGATCTTGCTTGTGATTGAAAGTAGCTGGGTTATGGAGGTATTTTTACATATAAACGGAATGGTGGAGCATGCGGAATTTGGATTGTAAGAATGCTATTTAGTTGGTATCAGAAGTAGATACATAATGGTGGGCTCAGAGGTAGAGCTTTGATCGGAGGAATCGTAGAGGTAGTGGAATCTAGAATATAGAAAAAGGTGGTCTCGAAGGTATCGGTGTCTTTCCTTAATGGTATGATAGATTCAGACAAATAGAAATAGAGAAAATCCTACCCGATGCGGATTTTTTAAGGATCGACTCTAGATACGAATTTTTAAGTGAAATAAATAAACCACGATTCCACAAGTATTAAAACTTAGATTAAAAAATTCCCTACCGGACAGAGAGTATGTGATTTTCCTCGCGAGACGAATACATTATCCTTTACATAAATGTCTAGTCCAAATCCGCTAAAATCGTCTCCCGGAGAAGGTCCATAAATTTTCAGATTTGGATAAATTTGCTTCTTAATTCGATTTACTTGCGAATAGAAAGCCTATTTAAACATCTTTCGTGAAAGCGCTCAACAGGCGTTAATTTCCTCTGATTTCAAATTTTGAATTGTGTAAAAATTCATTGTATATAATTTTTATAGTAATTTTCTTTTTCTTTGTTTCTTAAATAAATAGTAACTGTTCAATTGTTTAGTTAGATTTTTACGAGTCCTCTAAAAAAGGTTCGTCCTTTAGCGAAAAATTTACAGCAAATATCTTCCCCGAGAGCGTCTTGGGAGGTTTAAGCAATATAAAAAAGTTTTTGTGTCGGGATAAAATGAAAAGCCTTTTCCGGGCAGAAATTAATTTTAAAGAAAATCGTATTAAGTACTTTTGTATCTCTTGACAGTGGACAAACTTCATTTTGTAGCTGAATGCTCTGCTGTATACTACAACAAACTCCCTCTTTATTATCACGAATCAGCTGCCCCTACTTGCCCCGTTATGTACTATACGTATTTTTCTACTACATGTGTAATAATCACATATGTCCGTTATGTACATTTTTTTTTTTTTTTTTTTTTTGCAATTTTTGTCCGCCATTTTGAACTTTACAATTTTGGTATCAGATTCATAATTAGGGACGTCGACTATCCCTGTATACCAAATTTCAGATCCATAGCTTTTTTTTGTAATTTGTGTCCGCCACTTTGAATTTTACAAATGTGATGTCAGATTTGTACTCATCCACTTTTTAAATCTATGTATACCAAGTCTCATACACAATGAAACGCAGCTTCCTACTTTGTCCACGTTTTCTGGTATTTCGGGCGTGCATTATTCGGATCTTCAAATGGTCGCCACACCCCCTACAGGCCCCGTCCAACCGAGATATTTCACATGTAACGTGTACTCGATGTGATCTTTCCAACGATAAATAACACATGCAAATCCCCGCGTACCACTTCACCAATTTCCCTTGTTAGAAGCTAAAACATAGAAATTTACCAAATTTGCAATTTCTGTAGAAGTAATTGTATGATTACGAAAGATGCAGAATAATCAAAGTAACTAAATTCAACCTAGATTGGTCGATCAAGTGATTTACTGATTATACCGTTGAAAGAAGAATGTCCGTAGAATAAGGAATAACACTTCGAAAATTACTTATCTAAGAAATTCCTAAATTTTAGAAGTGTTCGCTAAATGGAGTTTAACACTAATGCTTTGTGAAAATATTTATTGGAATAGTATATATAAAATATTAATGTGATAAACGAACATGAAGCATTATAGTAACTCAGTGACGGTAATATTTATACTTCAAATTATTATGTATAGAACAGCAACTAACCTCTTCAGTATCAATATCACTATCACTCGTTTCCTCATTTCGTTGTGTAAGATTTGGAATACTATATTGGGAAAACGGAAATATCCGTAGTGTAATATTTGGAACCATTTCAGTAACGAATAAAATACAGAACTCCACCGGCATGGGTATCAATTCTCAAAACTTCAAATAATTAAATTTTCGTAAAATACCCACTTCTTGGGTAGGTAAATACAAAACGGTTAAATACCCGGTTAAATACCCACTGGATATTTACTCGACCCTCATCTCTAATCCGGACTGAGACATTGTTGCCTATAGGTCTTAAAAATTGAATTCGAAATTCAAATTCAGTTTATTATTTTGATAATAAAAACCTACAAACTGACATCAAAACCATAGCTCGAGGTGTAACATGTGATTGCTTCTACGTTAGAAATGGCTTTTTTCGACAGCCATTTTGGATTCTTCCTTCTCTAGTGCTCAAGAGGGACTTCCCAGATGGCAACCAACAATTACTAATTATTTTAATCGCAAAACATTATAATTTGACACTAAAATCATAATTACAATAGATTATTGAGAAGATGACTGTATATTAAAGATGGCTTGCTTCGGCAGTCGTGTTGAATTTTCCATCCCCATATCCCAAGATGGACTGCCCAAGTAGCTACCATCATTTGATAACAATTTTGCTAATGAATCTTTACAATTAGTCACCAGTGCCATAACTCTAGGTGTAAAAAATCCAAACATGTTGTCACTTGTATACTAAAAATCGCATGTCACAGCGGCCAAATGGGTTCTTGCATCTGCATATTGTCTCAGACGAACTATCCAAATTGCGACCACCGCTTTTACTAACACTTAACCTATACAATCACACTATTCACAATATTGTTTCATCAAACTAAACACAGGGTCCAGGGGGATAAGCCCGGCCTGTGCCAAAAATGCTTAAAAGACGTAAATAAAATTTAAAAGATGCTCCTCTTGCCATGGGTGTCCCATTCTGGAACTTTGCATATGTCTTTACGAATAAAATACCATTATTTTCCGAAAGTTTCGGAGGAGACGTTATTTCTGCTATTCAATATCAAAGGGTCAAAGTTCAAGGTCAAATTTTCAGTTTCATACGGAGGCGCATATGAAAAGACTGTCCAAGACTTTTACAACGAAGCAAGAATCACATCTCTATCTTAATTAGGACAAAAGTCAGAAGCATTTAAAATAATCAATGTGACTCAAAATTTCGGAAAAGATTTGAGGTCTGAGATGCTGTAACTCCAGAAATATGTGACATAGTACTGCAGTATTACAATTTTGGGTGTTCCTTACTAGACCCTACTAACACACCAAAATTCATAAAAATCTGAGATGATAAGCTAAATTTTTACCGTTAACTGTGTTGATCTGACATGGAATAAATGTGGCATAAAATACTTTATCGTTCAAACTGACAACAAAATCGATTCAGGAGCGTGCAATTTGTGCGAATTGCAGCATTTTTTGTTTTTAAAAAAGTAAAATGGATAAAGTCATTTTTTTAACTTATTGATGTTTGAAATGCAGAAATCCATATTTGCTTTAATCCGATATTGGGGTGGCTTGTTGGACCTTCTGTTGGGCCGCAATTGAGTCGACATAAGCAATTTGGCGGGTGGGGGAGCCAAAGCGCAGCCCCCCAAAAAGTTTGGAAAATGTATCTGGACGTTTCGCATTTTATCTCGGAAACTATAGTATTACAGGTTAAATGCAGGACGTGATGTCCAGAAATAGGCAGAAAATGAAAAATTTACAGGAGAGAAAGGGCATTGAGGATTTTTCGTTACGTTAAGAATTGAGTATTTTCTTAAATATAAGGACCAAATTGTTACTAAATACCATTTCTCACATCGTAAGGAAGTTACTTTAATGTAGAACAGTCAATATTTATTTAAAATGTGTACTTGTTAATTCATTCGTTCGTTTCTCTCTAATACTATGATAACTGATGTACCATGTTTTTGTAACGCACAATCATTATTTGGTTACAGCTTTTTAATACAAGGTGGCAGTTACTGTTATTATTAACTATCTGTCATACAACAATTGGCATTTATTTTGTATCGCCACGCCAGCCAGTCTTTCTGAAGGGTAAATATATACTGAATATGAAAAATGAAAATAGAAGGTTCATGTTGCGTTGCGTTAGGTAAGGTTACTTTGACAACTTTATACCTTGGGTATAATTGTAATATTAATTGTAATATTAAACTAGCAAATGCAAACATTACCAGTAGGTACTGTACTAACCTCAATGTGATAGTAATCTTTTCTTCAGGCGTCACAGGGTAAAGGTGCCTGTTATTCGATTTTTACATTCTTTTCTTTAGTTCACAATGGTTCGTGGTGTCTTCAAATCTGGTAACATTAATTTAACTAATTTCCCGATGTCGTACAGTGATGAAATTTTGCACAGCGACGTAAGTCGGGTGACAATACAATAATATGTTGTTACTTCCATATTTCTGTAAATTTATATATTTTAAAAACTTATTAAAATATTTTTTTAATACAGACTTCTTTATCCTAAAATAAATACATGGGGTTTGGCTGGTTACAGAACATTTTAGGATTGGGGTCAGAAAATATTAGCTTGAGAAAAGTACCCGAGCAGCGAAATAACTCTAAAAAAGTTTAAAAAAAACTTTTTAAAGACGTTCTTAAGCAATTCGTACAAAAAGTAAAAAATAATTTTGTTCTTGCATGACTAAAAAGAAAAGCATGGGGCGTACCGTTTGGAGAATTTATGAAATGGTTGTATATGAGAGAGCGCCCCATGCTTTTCTTTTTAGTCATGCAAAAACAAAATTATGTTTTACTTTATAGTACGAATTGTTTAAGAAAAGAACGAATGTCTTTAGTTTTTATTATTATTAATATTAATAATAATAAGTCCTCTCACACCAATTAAACCAGAAAGTCGAACTGTTGTCAGTGGCGGTTCTAGA
>JAGDQP010044537.1:0-15873 GCA_022664845.1 Lepisma saccharinum
GGTAGGTCTGATATTTGTTAGTGGGTGGGGTCAACTTGACGTCAAGTTGGCCCAACCCACAGTTTATTCGTTATATCTCGCTTAGGAATGGAGCACTAACGTTCGGGTCTTATGCACCAACGATGCACTAACGACCCAGTATGGTTGAGTCGGGATGGGTCTATTCTTAGTGGGTGGGGCCAACTTGATTGGTGCCGAATAAATAACGTGAGTGGGGCCAAATTAATAAATAATTTATTTAATATGTTTGAGTCTAATTATTTGTTAGTAGGTGGGGCCAATTTGACGTCACGTTGGCCCCACCCAAAGTTCGTTCGTTATATCTCGTTTAGCAATGGAGCAATTTGATCCCCTACACTGTTTAAATCTATAGTGTAGTCTTTTAATTCAAATGTTGCTCACTAAATATAGTTTGCATCTAATGCCTTTTCTGTCTGACGATTTAGCCAAATTCCCGCTGCAGCTATAACTTTTTTCTTCCAGTACGGAAATCAACACCATGTGTTGTGTTCATTTAACCCACAAAAGGTGGTAGTCACGCTCGGACACCGCATTGTGTTGAATTAGCACATCTATTTTTTGCAGTGTACTCTTGTTTGTGAGTACGTAGTAGTAATCATACTTCGTAATCGAAAAAATGCGTTTTTGAAATGTCCCAAAACATAGTAGACACAGTCAAACTTGAGTTGCGCGTGTACTGGTGTGGAGATTTGTAGGTCTTAATGATGTACATAATTTTCTGTTTATGGAAGTATTTTTATAAGCACATTGTGCAAGAAAATCTTAAAGAAACATAGAAGTTAGGCTGATAATATTTTCCAACAAGACAATGGACCAATTCAAATAAATGTTCAGCAGTAGATTTTATAGAACACAATTCACATTTTAAGAGCCCGTCTCAGAATTCCTACTTAAATTCCATCGAAAGCATACGAGCTCCAACGAACCCGAAAACAGTGAGACAATTTATATCAGTATCAAAACAGAGCTCAGGGAGAATCTTGTGGACTAAAATAGACTCAAAAGTACCTAAGAAGTATTTTAATTCAATGTCAAAACATTTTTAAGTTATCTCGAGAAATGGACTATCAACAAAATATTGAATTTCCTGAGTCTACCACGTTCCGATCTTATGTCGGGTTATATGAGTACGTTTTCATTTATAAGTTCTTATTTAAAAGTTATATTTTTCAGACATAATATTATTACCTGAAAGAAATAAAATTGTGTTAGAATTTAAGTTTTGTTAAGTTTATTATATGACCCATTCCATCTCTATTCAGGCAGTTAAGGAGAAAATGTACCGTTCAAGTTATAGATTTTGGAAATTATTTTCTAAGAGCTCCTTATGGAAATTTGAGAGCCCCGTTTTATCTCTTTTTTTTTAAAAAAATAAAAATACAAAGACTACAAATATTCTTAAAATGTATTCATTTATTTACAAATGGTTTCATATACAGCAGTTCTGCTATTTTACAATGGAACGTTAACATTGAATCATTGATAACACATTAATATGCAACAAACTTATAATTAACCTTATTTACAAAAGAAAACAGTAATAAAATATATTATGAGAGGTACCGTATTTACAGTACATACTTCTTTCTAGCTGCTTTGAAAAGGTTTGTTTTGTGCTGAGAATGTCAATCTCTGGTGGTAGGTTTTTATATTCCCATACCATTCTGACGAACATAGAGCGTTTGACTATTTCTAGTCTCGGTGCTGGGTGTATGAATATGTTGCTATTGCGCGTGAAACGGGCAGAAATGCGCTAGTTGAGTTCTTAAAACAGAAGTTCAGACCGAACTCTACTGTTGGATATTTAAAATAAGCAGAACATTTCTGCCAGATTTTGTCTTGAAGTGGTGTTCGAATGTTGAAGATATTTAGAATTTCTGTATTTCTTAGAGATCTCGCAGAAGGAACTCTGTATTTAAGTATGTCGATGAAGAAGCTTAAGATAGAATCAAGGTGTGTTAAGTGAATACAAGAAACCATATTCCGAATGTGGGAACAGTATTTAAGTTTAAGTGAAATGAACGCTTTGAAAAACTTACTAAGAGAAGAGAGTATAAAACCTCATTACTCAAACTTGGCCAGAAGTCCATCCGGGGTCCCTGAGGACCCTTGGTAAATCAACATTATTTGCTAGAATCGACCAGGTAAGGGTTTTTATAGTGGCGACGAAGGATTCCAGTTTAGAATCTACACAAAGCAGAAGTATTTGAAAGAGATTAGTGTGCAAACTAAGTGTGATTAACCATGTGGATACAATTTAAAAAGAAATGCAAAGTTCAAGGTGGGTGGTTCACTCAAACTAAGAATATACTGCGTGACTGGGCTTCAGATTTAAAGTACAGCAATTTGGAAAAGAATTAATCGGATCACCTAGACAATCGAGATAAGCAAACGATACAATAATTAATTAATCATATAAGACAAGTAGATGTAGCGCCATGTTTGCGTAATATATGGATAAATGACCATGAAGTAGGAACAGAGATCGATTGTGATGCCTGTGCCAATGTAATTTCCAAATGGAGATTAAATGAAATATTACCGGCAGCAAGATTAGAACAAACAAATCAGCAATTATGCACAGGTAATGGGAGTACACTTCAGATTCAAGGTCTAATCAATTTAAGTTGGAAATTAGATACGGAACAAGAGTGTTTTCAATTATGAGTGACAACTTGAAAACGGTTATTTTAGGTATAACTGGATTAAAACGACTGGATTTATGTTGATTTAAAACGACTTATTCCTAAATGTACTGTATGAATTGCAGCTAACACTCCTGTCTAAACGTTGATGGTATTATAAACTTTTCATCTGTAACAGAGAGGTTTTGAGTTTCAGTCAATCTTTACAAGAAACCAAGTAGTTTCATGGAACTACTAGTGACTCTGATATGATCAATAAAAGTTAGTTTCTAATAAAAAAATACAACCAGTTTTTTTTTTAATTTACATCCTTAATGGGAATATTTTAAATAAAGCATGTGGGCAAAATGTTGTTCTTAGTCAACGATATTGTAAGAGTGGAGGACTTTAAAGGGTTTAGGGTCATATTTCAGGTATTATACCAAATTAACTACTTCACATATATTCTGCTGAAGAAGAAGAGCGTCATTAACGATTGTTGCTTTCCTAAAGATCTTGCAACTACCTACAAACAGAAGAATATTATTCGAAGTTGAAGTGAGATGGAAGATCTTCAATATAGAGAAGAAATAATAGTGGCCCAAGAACACATCCTTGTAGTACACCAGATAACACAGAAATATGTTTGGAAGAGGAATCAGCAAGAACCACACGCTCTTCACGATTACAGAAAGAATCCTCGATCAAGGAAAGAAATTTCCAATGTATATTAAACCCGTTCGATATGTATTTTGCCGAAAGCTTTGGAAAAGCCAAGTATACCACACCAAGTTCAGAGTTATATGAAATAAGCTTAATCACATATGTGAGTATTACGGACAAATTTGTTAAACAAGAACTGTTAGGTAGAAAGCCGTGTTAAGCAATATTTATATATGGTTGAGATAAATTTGTATAGTGTATCTTTCATTATCTTTCCAGAGACTATTTAGTCCGGCAGCCAAATTGAGTTTTTGCCCTGAACCCAAAATTATTTTGTATTAAGTTTTTTATTGTTGATAACTTTTAAGTAGGGTTCATTTGAGACGAAAATATATGATGGCACCTTGTTACCCTTTGGCAATTCCCACAATTCAAGATGGAGTCTGCCAATAATGTCAGTGTTCAATGAATTGTGACATATCAATGAATAATGTCATGTAACACACACAAACTTTGGTATTAAGTATTTTGTATCGTTAGTAACTTGGAAATAGAGTCTATTTGAGATTAAAACGACTGATGACATGTCACAATTGGGCAACTCCCACAATTCAATGTGGAGTCCACCGATAACGGCACTCTTCAACTGTGTTGCATCACTAGATAATATCAAATTACACACCCAAAATTTAGATATTAAGTATTTTCATTGTTGATAACTTTGAAGTAGAGTCTATTTGAGATGAAAATGGTTGACACAATTTCGAGATGGCGTCCGTGGATCACCGTTCTACTCATTGTGCCATATGACAGAAAAATGTCATGCTACACCCACAATTTTGGTATTAAGTATTTTTATCGTTAATAACTTTTAAGTAAAGTCTATTTGAGATGAAAATGACTTCTGACAGCATATCCTTGGGCGACATTCACAGTTCAAGACAGCACCAGGCATAAGTCACTGCTCAACGCATTGTCATATGATTGAATCATACTGAATATCACTTATTTTATTTAATCATTATTTTAGGATATCAATGTAATAACTGTCAGTTAATGTGCTCATAAAATCAGTTTTCTGAAAAAGAGATAAGGGGAAAGAAAGAAGTTGATTGGCATGTACACATGCGTATGATCCTCGATTTGATTCTCTACTTCTTCGCCACAGAGGGCACTAACTGCCCTCGCTACGTCATAGTGCACCTCAGAACCATGAAAATATATCTATACTGTTGAGGATCGTTTTCTTAAAGAAAAGTGACACGTGCATAATCCTGGCTCGATATATGGAGAGATACATCATTCATGAGATAGGTCACGCGCAAGGTGGAAACATCATTATTCTCACTTGTCAGTCTCAAAACCCTGAGAAAATAATAAGTTTCGTACATGCTGAAAACTCGAAAATAACTTGCAACTGTTGTGTGAAGGCAGTAACAATACAATACAAGATAATCATAAAGAGGAAATGAAGGTTAGAACTTCATCATATGCTGTGGACAGGGATGAAATAAAGCAGGGACGAGGTGGTCTAATCGACCCTCTGGATCCTAGAACGGATCCAGAAAACATTGTAAATATAGCTACTCAGGTGATGATGGCATCAATGATTAATTGTCACTATACTTTAACGATCGGAAGGACGCAAATGCAACCTTTTGAGCAAGGCTTGCATCAAACTTCCTCTTGCCAATACAAAAACTCGTTGTGCTTGGATCCAAGCGAAGAAATTCACTTCAGTTGGGTCAGAAGGATATTAATAGTGGCCTCATTTATTCCCGAATATTTGGAATGCAGGACAGTTGTTACGAAGCATTTTCTCTCTTACGAGCTAGAACCAGTGTCAACGTAGATGTTTACAGGCAATGTCGTATTTACTAATGATATATAATCAACGCCAAAATTAAACATATTAACGATACCTTGGACTATTTAAGAAATGATGCAATAAACCTTACAGGCTTGTTTTTTTTTTCTTTTTAGTACTTTCTAGATAAAGCCAATTACAGAACTATGAGACAAAAGAGTTGAAAGAGCCAATAAATACAGCAGATATTTTAATATCAACCACATTCTTTTATGTGTGAAAGCACGCTTGGAAGAAAATGATTTCAAAAATATATCTTCGTGAATACACTGTTGAAGTAGTCGCTTCAGTGCTGCATAAAGATGATTTTCGATATTCTCTTTCAAGATGACTGCAACGATTGTCAACTTGGAAATCTCGAACTGACATGGGTGACTAACAGAGTAGTATTTTATGTCCTCTTAATGTTTTTCGAGATAGTGCACGTTATTCAGCCATATGGCACATTGCGTTGAACAGTTATGTTATCAGTGGATGCCATCCTGAATTGTGGGAGCTCTTAAGTTTTTGACAAGACGTTATAGCAGTTTTCCTCTTAAGTAGACCCAACTTAAAAGTCATCAATGATAAAAAATACTTAATACCAAAGTGTGGGTGTGTTATATGGCATTATTTAGTAATATGTCACAATGAATTAAATAGTGGCATTATTGGCGGACTCCATCTTGAATTGTGGGATTTGCCCAAAGGTGACAAAATGTCATCAGTCGTTTACACCTTAAATATACTCTACTTCGAAGTTACTAACTATAAAATATACTTAATACCAAAATTTGTATGTGTTATATGACATTATTCAGTAATATGTCACAATGCATTAAACAGTGACATTACTGGCGGACTCCATCTTGAATTGTGGGAGTTGCCCAAGAGTGACAAAATGTCATCAGCAGTTTAGCCATTAAAATCCACACCTATGTCCCTGCCGGGACTCGAGCTCGGGACCTACCGCCGTAGACCGCATGGCTACCCGGCCGGCAAGTTTGATTTCATCAGGAACATTAATAATTGAAGTCAAGACATGAGAACAAATTGGTTGAAGATGAGGCAGAGTGGGTTGAGGTGGTTGAGTGGAAAACGTTGAGTTCATTGTTGATAATTAATTATTGAAGCTCGAAACGTGGTATGCTGTACTAGTTTCGACAAATGATACATTTGCAACTAATTGACATAAAATAATCATTCTATTTTTGTAATAGATATTTATCTATGTATAGTTTGTGATGTCAGAAGGTGTATAGGGTATATAGATATTCTGACAGCTTTGAAGAAAAAATTGAAAATTCCAAGATTTCGGAAATTTTTACTATCTTCCGTAACAAGGTACTAGCTTCTTGTTTACAACTTTAAGTAACCATTTCTAGATATTTTATCGCAAAAATATTTTAAGGATTTTGGGATTGTAACTTCCACAGTAACAACAACGGAAAGTTAGTTGTTTTGGAAAAGGTGCCATATTTGGACGCCATTTTCAAAAAAGAAAAATCACTATCAAAGATTGAATTTTCAATATAGTTCAGATACTTGTGTCTCCTAATAGCTGTCCAAGTTTTTCAAAGTTTACAATAGCCAGATACTTCGGGAGTTACTGAACTTGACGGCAGAGAAGAGCAATCGGTGACTGAAGCAGCCTTCTCCCGTAAACTTCAGTTGCTGGCGAAGTGTCTTGCGAACAAATGTTTTGGAAGAAACATTTATTTGAAAAATGCATAATCCAATGCCTGGTCCATTATGGAACTTCGTCATTTTTACATGTTTTTCATTAACTCACAATGTTTCAACCGTGTCCTCAAATTTTGCAACTTTAATTTAACTCATTTTCCGACGTCATAAATGATGAAATTTTGCACAGCGACGTAATTCGGGTGTCAATACAATATTCCATTATTACGTTTGTGCATTTCTATATATTTATATATTTTAAACGCATGAATCTCATTTTTCAGTAAAAAGTTTTTACCCTAAAATAAATACTAGCCCGCAGCGTTGTTGCGTTTGACTGGTAGCAGAACACTTTAGGATTTGGGTGAAAAACCATCAGTTTATAAATAAAAGAAAAAAAGTTTTTAACAACATGCTATTCTGTAAACTATCGTACTAAAAAGTAAATAATAATTTTAGTTTTCAGGAAAATTACTTTAAAAATGTATTTATTTATGACTAAAACAAAACGTATGAGGCGCACTCTCATATACAATCACTTTACACATTCTTCAATTAGTGCTCCCCATGCTTTTCTTTTTAGTCGTGCAGAAATAGATATTTGAAAGTAATTTTTTGAAAACAAAATTATTCTTTACTTTCTGGTGCAAATTGTTTTTTTTTTTCAAGAGAGGTGCAAATTGTTTTTGTTTTTTTCAAGAGAAGCTTGTTTTTAAAAGTATTTTTATTTTTGTAATGTACGGTAGTCCAAATATGGCAAACTTTCCTTTCTTATTACAGAGAAATTAATTATCTCAGCCTCCTTAAATATTTTTGCAATAAACGATCTAGAAATACGAAAGTTGTAAACAACATCTACATGCTTTATTGCGGAAAAGAATAAACAATTTCTGAAATCTTGAAATTTTCGATTTTTTCTTCTTTCTTTTCTCCAAATATTAATTTTTTGAGAAGGGATGTCTATCGCATAGATATTTGTGGATTTTTTTTTTACTCCGTAAACCAAAGAAAGCACTTCCTTCTCAAAATAACAGTAATTAACCTCGCGTATGAGGGTATGGATGAGGCACAAGCAACTGTTTTAAGTTTAACAGACTTTGGCTTATTACACAGCTGTGCTCCCAACCCATACGGACTGGCGTCCGTTATTAGCACTACCTCTTCAGTAGGACTAAATATTTGTAAACAATCACTTTCCATAGCTATCTTCTGAACTAATAAAAATTTACGTTGGTGTTCTTCTGTCCACTGCCATTTAACGTTCTTTTGCAATAACTTATTGAGTGTGTGTAATTGGGAAGTTAAATTGGGTACATGACTTTGAAATAATGTCAGCATGCCCAAAACTGCCTTTAATTGATGTACATTATTTGGTTGATAGAAATTATTTATAGTCTTTTGATGTTTTTTATAGGCCTATAACCTTCAGCTGATAATGAATGTCCTAAATATTCTACCTGTTTACTAAAAATTGACACCTTTTTCCTTAACTTTAATGTTTAGTTCTCTGAAGTTATATAACACTTGACATGTTCTTTCGTAGCACTGCTCCACTCCTTTTACGCTTATAATAACGTCGTCCAAATAAGCTTGTGGGTATGGAAATTTTTAACAAAGTGGTGTCCATGAATTTTAGAAAAATAAAAGGGGCACATATTAAACCAAATGCTAACCTGTTATGGGCGAAGAGGCCCCATGGCGTATTTATTACTAACAGTTTCTTTGCCTCTTCACCTAAATCCAATTGTGAGTACGCCTCATTTTGATCTAATATAACGAAGGTGTCGGAACCTTGAAGCTGCCAATTAAGTCATCTAGCGTAGACAATGGATAGGCCATATTTTTTACTGCTGTTGTTTATGGTTGTCTTAAAAACTGCACAGATTCTGATATTATTTTTTTTCTTTTTTGGAACAACCACAATGGGAGTGGCCCAATCTGAATATTGAACAGGTGTAATAATGCCTTGATTTAGAAAATTCTGTAGACTAGCTTTCACTTTATCTGACAAACTGTATGGAACGTTATAATGCGTTTTAAATATTGGACTAGCATGTCATCCACTGGAATTGCGATTTTAAAACCACTAATTGGGTTCAAAATGCTATCCTGAAACACATCTGAATATTGTTCTAGTATTTGATTTTTTAATTTAATCTCTATATCAATTTCAAAATTAGTTTGTCCCTGGCTATCCTTCATACAGTTAACATTCATACTCTTAGAACTAAAAATACTTTCCATTTTGGCCAAATAGCAACTATTAAGTCTCGTCCTATTAACGTGTATTTTAACAGAGCCTGAACTACATAAAAATATGGATCAATTAACCTTTTACCAATCTGTATTTTTATATCTACTAAGCCTTCAGTTGATATTCTTTCTCCACTAGCCGCTATTAGGTTTGTTTTAATTGGTAGTAATAATTCTTGATTTGTAATTCTGTTAAATGTTCCCGTAGTTATTATTCTGGATGCCGCTCTTGTGTCTACTTCAGCTGTAATTTGATGACCATTTATATATTTGATTTATATTTATACATGGTTCGCTATGGATCTTATTATTTCTGAATTTTTTCCTGCACACCAATTTTGAATTTTGTTTCTGCGTAGTTAATAATGTAAACCTTTCATTACATAAACCATTATGCTACTTTCGTTACGTCAATGATTTTATGTGGATTCGTAAACTTAATCCGACGTCGCCAAAATAATATTTATTTTTTAATTTAGGAAAGCAGAACGATTTGTTTGCCTCCATGTATTTCTCAATGACAATTACTTTTACTTTCTGATCAAGGTGCCGAGTACATATTATAAAGAATATCCTATTAGACAAGTGCCATTTATTAGAATAACTACACATAATTCAAACTTCAACACATCAATTAAATATTAATTTATTAATGAAATCTTATTACTATTCAAAACTATGAATACCGAATCCGATGTCATGAATCTAATTTACCTTTACAGCAGATATCCTCCGATTACTGTTTTTAGATTAAAAAACTATTTATCATAATGTTCTTCCATTTGTTTTCGACATTTACTGTTGAAATCTCAACAATTCTAAACAGATGGTGTATTCCAGACTCGTATTCCTTCATATGCACTCTTATATATTCCGTTCAAACCTGTCTACCTAACAAAGAATCGTTTGCGAACAATGTCAACTAAAACAAGGTCATCGTTGAAATATATAAAATTTGTACCTAAATCTTTGAATCAACATGATACGAGATTGTTAATGGAATCATATTGTTTTAACCTATTAATATTGAGAAACTGTAGAGTAGGGTGGGGCAAAAAATCAACTTATACAAATTTAATGAAGATCACTGCTCTTGCATGTGCTAAGCACATTTTTAATAAAATTCCTAAGAAAGTCGCCCTTCTAAGGGTCGCAACTGGGAATTGAGGCATGATTTTATAATTTTGTGACTTTTGGATTTCTCGCTAGATGGCAGCAACAAAAATCTTTGTAGTTTTATGATACAAAGATGAGGCGTGTAGCTGCGGAATTTTTTTTGGTACACACTTTAATTATAATTTTTCCTTTTTCATTTCTCTTTTGTTTTGCATAAAACTTAATTTATGTTTAATGCAGTATTAACGCAGATTTATCCCGACACTCGCAACAATATTTTGACCAAACCTTGTTTTATTATTTATAATATTTTCCTATCAAATATAAGGAGATTTTAAAATCGTAAAACAGCCTATCTGACTGAAGTGACTATGGCTTCAACATCAACTTCTTCAAAGGGGCCAGTAACTCGATCAGTTTCTGACCACTCTTTATTTGGTCAGCCTGAAGTATTTTCTGGAAGACAACTCCCAACGAAGGAAGAAGTAGTTAAATGCTACCTGTTTTACAGGAAAATGGTCCCTGAAGAGGGGAAAGAAACACCTTCTACGAGAGATGTTTTAAAATATGTGGCTAATGATCTTGTCAGTATTTGGAACAAAGCCAGCATTCCAGTTATTGGATATTCTAGTGTTGTGGGTAAACTTCAAAAACTCATAGAACTTGCCCAACAGCTCCAAAAGTATCCACCAGCAAAGCGCACATCGCTTACCTTCAAGGCGGACTTCAGTAATTTCAAGCAAGTATTTGACATCTGTTCTTGCAAGTGTGTCCGGAACAAAATAGTTGACAGACAGTTGTATAAATGCGCTACAAAAGTGTCGCAAATCGAGTGGAACTTCTGGGTAGATCAGGCTTCGGTCCGGAAAATGGTAATCGGTCCGATTGATAAAATTGTTTCGAGTTCGCTTCAGAAAAAAACAGAGAGGAAGAACCGGGAAGAACGGTTTAGGAAAAAGTATTTGGAAAGCCCAATAACCAGTAAAAGCAATGCCTACCAGTTTAGTTTTACTGAAGAAAATGAAGCAAGTGATGTAACCTTAGAAGATGAACCACTTTACCAACCAAGCACATCCGACTCAGAAGACACAGATTCCGAAACACGGCTAGTACAAAACAGGCATCAGTACCCAAACTTAAGCCAAATGATGGAAAGAACTGGCGTTAGTAACCGAGATGCATGCAAATTAATAAATGCATGCCTCAAAGACCTGAAACTGGATAAACCGGAAAATATACTAGAACCAACAAAGTTGCGGAGACAGCGAATTTATTGGAGAGACAAGGGAGCAGAATCTCGTTCGTTTGATTGCGCAAGATAGTTTGTGTGGGTTTTGATGGGCGCATAGATGAAACCAGACTTTTTGGACCAGATGGAGGACAATTAACAAAGAAGGAGGATCACTACGCTATTATTGCATATCCTAGTGAACAATATGTGGATCATATTGTTCCACAAAGTGGTAAAGCAGAAGATATTTCAAAGGAAATACTCTCTGTTATACGTGACACGGATTCTACTGATACTTTGTGTGCTGTAATATGTGATGGAACAAACACAAACACCGGTGAACACTCTGGAATTATACGTAGACTGGAAACAACTTTAAATCGACCTTTACAGTGGCTCATTCGTATGTTGCATCTCAATGAGCTTCCAGTAAGAGAAATTTTTAAGAATATTGATGGGAAAACAACTGGTCCAAAGGGATTTTCGGGCCCCATTGGAAAGATGCTAAATTTTGATCCACGGCATTTACCAATAGTTGATTTCCAGCCTGTCACTGGAAACGTCAAGGAACTTTGTGTAAATGTTACAAAAGATTTTAGTGCTGATCAAAAGTATTTGCTGAAAGCTTCCATCGCAGTACAGAAGGGAAAGCAGAACTCTGATGCTGCTGCTATAAAATGTTTACAAACTGCTTCTCCAGGTACCCTTAATGATGCCAGGTGGTTGACGCTTGCCAATCGAACACTTCGTTTATTTATGGGTACAAAATGTCCATCTAGGAACCTACTGCAACTTGTAACCTACATTGTTAGAGTTTATGCTCCAAGTTGGTTCAAAATAAAAACCCATTCCAACTGCACTGATGGATCACGCAACTTCCACTTTATTTTGGAGAAAGTTAGGAATCTACCCGATAGAGAGATGCAGGAAGCTGCAATAAAATCTCTTCAGTTAAACTGTTATTTTGCCCACAGTGAAAATATTCTTGTTGCAGCTCTTGCAGATCCAGACATTGAGGTGAGAAAAGATGCAGTTAACAAAATAATTGTTGCAAGGACGATCAATCAAGCTGGAGTGAGAAAATTTTGTAAATCAAATATCATGATTAATCGTGAAGCAGAAACCTACTACAACATGATTGATTGGGATGTTTCAGTTATAACGCCACCTCCACTTGTAAACTCAGTGACAAACGAAGAACTATTGGCAAAGATTGAAATAGGACCATTGGAATTTATAGGAATTCAGTGTCATTCACAAGCAGTTGAACGAGTCGTTAAAGAAGTTTCCAGGGTTTCTACCAAAGTTGTTGGTCATAAAGCCAGACATGGAATGATTGCTTCATCAGAGGAATCAAGAAGGAAATTTGGAATCCTGGACACAAAGCACGCGTTTCTGAAAGCAGATAATTAGGTAATAATTTTTAAAAATATTTTTCATTCATGTTTTTGTAACAATACACTTACTGAACAGAAAAGATATTTCTATTTTATGTCTATGTTGGGTTCATTGTTAACCCAAAGTTGGGACCCTTCAATCAAAACATAAAAATCTGAAATTTTGCATAGGAAATTATCTTTACCTGTATCAACTTTTAGGACTAGAGACAAAAGCTGCTCTTCACATTTCTTGAATTTTGCCTCACCCTACTGTAGAGTATTAAAGCACCGAAGAGGAGTTCAATAGTTTTTAAGGGGGGCATAAGATAAGATAAAATGAATTGTATGGGCGGTAACAGCTTTAAGGGGAACATTTACAATAATAATGACTTTATGTAATTATGAAGTTAGAAATTGTCCTGTTTTCTTTTCCTACTCTGTTATTAGGCGGCGAAGACTCATGAGCGCAAATAGGAGTTACTGATTCATGCTATTTGAGTACACGTATAAAGAAACAATGGTCATTGGGTTCATATTTGAGAAATTCAATGTCACAAGAAAGATTGTCAGTATTAAATACCAGACCGCACCCACCAACTAATAGGCTTAAGTAAAAGAGGATTTCTTGTTTGACCGCAAGTAAGATGAGTATTTTGATAACAGTTCATTATAAATTGTTTAAATTACTTGAACAGGTTATTGCACAAAGTACTCCAAGTCATTTTTCTGAGCTATATAATTAAAAACGTTTTTTAGAAGCTATGTTATGTAGGCTATATTTTTGAATAGAAAAGAACCAGTCAGACAACACCCAAACAAATTAACATCAGTCACACAATAGAAAAGAACCATCACATACTTACAAATTGTATGAATAGTACTGTAGTTTAATAACAGTCCTGTCAACGCCACACGATCCTACGGTCACCTAATACTGTATTTGATTACCAGATTACCAATTATATAACACCGAAAGGTTTGAAACAAAAAGAAAAAGCATAAAGGCGGCGATTTAAATTGTTTTTGTAGTCAAGGTTCATTGTTAGATTTGATTGTTGAGATTATCAGGGTCACATATTCATTCACGAGCGGGTCGCCGAAGTATTGTCTTGGTGCGAGTGAAATGAAAGCTTTGACACCTAGTGGGAAATGCACCTCAGCAAGAAAACACAGGATAGACGGAGGTCATGCGTCTAACATCACAAGCTCTGTATAAATACAGCACACAGGCTGGTATACCCAGACAATCAGGAGGCAGTGTGTTTTTGAAAGGGTCGTATGAAAGTGCACCACGGAGAACAAACAACTGCGAGTTATCTTTTCTTATGAATTCAAACTGAGATATTCAGCACAGCAAGACGAAAAAATTTTAACTGTGCATGTGGGACAGGAATGACGAATGAACGCAACCTTCGCCGTTAGTTTGTCAAATTTCGTTTCGCTGACACAACATTGCAAAATGAGCCCCGTGGATGTGGATCAACATCATATTCGGATGAGCTCCTCAGGAATACCGTGGATAAGACCCTCGGAAAAAAAATAATTTTGCCATTGCAGACGAGTTAGGCCATTACAGACGAGGTAAGGTGTAAACGTTGGACACATGGGTATCACATAAGTTGACACTGGCCAAGTGTCTCTGTGTGTAAGGAATAAGTGGGAAGGTTTTCTACATGAGATTTACACTTCAGATGCAAAATGGATCTTCTATGCCAGCCGTAAACGGTCTGAACAATAGTTGGATCGTAATCAAAGTCGTAGACGGTGTCCTTAACTACCTCACCAACCATGGAAGGTCCTGTTCTTGGTACGGTGGTCTATGGAGTGGTGATCAATCGTGTCTTTCTCAGGCGAGGTGAAACCATCACTGCAGATCTTTAAATAGAGTGTTGAACTCCATGAAATGCACCGAAAATTATCCGCAAGCATCCAGCAATAGTCAACAGATATGGTGTCCTCATGTTGCATGACAATGCCCACCCGCACGTCGTGCAAAAAAACGGTACAGGCTCTACATGAGTTGCAGTATGAAAACTTCCCTCACCCACCATATTCCCCAGATCTCTCTCTCTTCCACGGACTACCACCTCTTCCGGCATTTCTATTAGTTCCTGGGAGGAAAGAACTTCCTTGATGATCAGGCGTTGCAACATGCATTTGAGTGCTTCTTCCCCTCGCAGACTCCAGACTTCTTTCCATCCAGACTTCTTTTGCCCCGGAACCTAATCGTTGCCTGAGCTATGGCAACTGTATGTGGCTGCAGACGTCGACTTTGATTAACCAGGTAATGTAGTTTTCATTTTTTTCGCCTTTAGACATGACACACCTGGGCCGGACATTTCATTCGCATCAACCCAATAATTTCCAGTCGAAGTTACGTCACCACGAAGAGGGAGTAAATAATTTTTCATTTCGTAAGAGGAAATTACTGTCTAACCTAACTCTCCTAATCTACATATCTATTTCTGTAAAGTTTGCAAAAAAAATTTAAACGTGTATTCCGAAAATTATCTAGCCGAACTAACGAAGAAAGATTAAACTTTTTTTTTAAAAAAAGAAGATAAAACATCGTCAGGTGACCGCGAGTCGAATCTTGGTGTCACAGGCAGCAATCCAACGTTCTATCCACTAAACCAACCAGATAGTTTCCAACGAAGGGTTTCTCAATATCCTTAGGTTTCAAGTAATTAAACAGTTGCCTAAGAGGTGGCTGTAGCGATGTAACTTCCGTTAGGAATTACTTCTGCGGAAAGCTCTACTTTCTTCTCCCTCTTTTTCTCTCTCCTGGAGCATCAATGGTTTAACTGATCGATATTGTACAAATTAGTGTGAGACCCCTCACATCATAAACTTTCATATGAAATACCATAGTATTATGTGAGGATAAAAGTGTTTTTTTCTTTAAGAAAATAGACCCTATATAAATTATATGGTAGTACCTGAAAATGCAATTTTAAAAAATAACCAAAGTTTTGTTAATTCCAAACATTTTCCTCTGACCGATTCATCTAATGTCTAATCGCGAACATATTCCCTCTATAACTAGCATCTAAGAGA